>JAWQFJ010003248.1:55000-56799 GCA_034096865.1 Theodoxus fluviatilis | reverse complement strand
AAAAAAAAAAAAAAAAAAAAAAACCTCCGTGGCAGCCGGGAGTTGGGGAAGGAGGGAGGGGGGGGGGGGTGGTTGCTCAAATATGTTGATCTACTTCCCACCTCATCGGATATCGGCACACTTTGCTTGGTAGCAGAGACAGTATAGTTAGTAAAAAGCTTGGGAAGGAGGGGGGGGGGGGGGGGCTAAAAGATGCTGGGCCCAGATGCTTACTACTCTCCACTTGGTATAAGCACACTCTACTTGGCAGCCAAGGTAGCTGGGGAGGGAGGGGGGGGGGGGGTGCTGCTATAATTAAGATGCCTTCCTTTTGCTACTCGCACAGACAAATCAAACCCGGGCAGAGACAGGAAGAATCTGTGACCAAACAAAAACTCTTGGAAATGACCGCACTGCCAGATTGCACAGATTTGCACCATTTTTCTCAAAATTTTCCGGGGGGGGCATGCCCCCGGACCCCCCTAGAGGGGCGTGCCTGCTTCGCAGGCACGCACTCGTGGCTTCGCCACTTCGATGAGAAGACCCTAAAACAATTTTAAGCACCCCCCCTCAAAAAACTTTGATCCGGCCCTGGAGGCAGATAGGCCGTACAATGTCATTTATTCATTCAAAGCTGTTGATGTATTAACCCTTAGCGTGCGGCCGGCGGGAATTCCCGCCGAGCTTGGTTTCACCGCTGTGTGCGGACGGCGGGATCTCCCGCCCGCACTCGATCGCTGAGGGTGGGTTAGTTTGAACGCGGTTATCTCCCTTGCAAATGACATCAACTATCTATAAATACCACAGCAGGAAAGCGGACATCCCGAGCTTTCTGCGCATGTGCAGTTTGTATGGGCGATCTCTACAAATTTTTCGAGTAAATTCGCTCCGAAGTTTGATGTTTTTTTTGCGTCAAGTTTTGTCAGAAGACATCGATGAACGTGTAATAGAGCTTTTGTTTGGCGAGGATTCAGACGAAGAGTTCGAGCCTTTCAATCTAGATGATGTTGCCGAGGCAGAAGCAGAATTGCAGCGATTCCGATCGCGGGAAGATGTCGAAGTTCGAACCGTTACCGTGCATCGGAGCGAGCATCGTCAAGTAGATCAACTTCAAGACGTGCATCAGGAAGCGCATCACGCTCTTTCCGACAGCAGGCTTCCGAAGATGCTTAGCTTCCTCCCTTCTGTCAGACGTCTGGCCTACTTGTTCACACTGAGAGCGACGATGCCAACAAGATTTTCGCTTACTTCTTCGATGACGATGTATTTGGACTAATGTAATGACCGAACAAACAATCAGGTATGCGTCGCAATATTTCGCAGCCCATCCAGTCGACCAACTCGCGCCTCACTCACGGTTTCGAGATTGGAGATTTTAAACCTGCTGTAGAGATTTTTGCTTGATTTCCTAGATAGTTTTCAACCTGCTATGGACACTGCATGTTGCCTTGGGTAGAAGCTGTGTGTGTGTGTGTGTGTGTGTGCGTGTGTGTGTGTGATTTTTCAGTTTCAGCCATTTTTATTAGTATGTCATTGTACCTGTAGTAACATGTAGATATTCCATTGGTGTCATTTTGTGGATGAGTAAATAGTTATGCTTATAATTCCTCATGAGAATCGTTTGCTTTCAACAAGGTTAGAGTGATTGTTTTTAGGCACTGTGATCAGCGTCTTCCCCACTCCCAACCACACCCCTACTCCATGATGATCACAGCAAGTACGTGGTGACTTTTGAGGTGCATGTAAGGATTTGAGGCCTTTTTTGTCCTTCTTTTTACTAGGTAACCTATCAGAAATCAAGCCTGATAATTGCTGGAGGT
>JAWQFJ010003248.1:0-45000 GCA_034096865.1 Theodoxus fluviatilis | reverse complement strand
AACATACATAGTGACTTGACCTTGCTTCAAGGTCAAGGTCACAGGAGCCATAAATGTGGTCTCAAAAACAGTCATTTTTCACATTTTCCCAATTTTCTCCCACGTTATTCAGAATGGCGACCTTAGCTACAAGTGGTATATAGGTCAAAACAAGCCCTATCTTTTGATACCAGTTTGGTTGACCTTGCTTCAAGGTCAAGGTCACAGGAGCTCTTCAAAGTTGGATTGTATACATATTTTGAAGTGACCTTAACCCTGAACTATGGCAGATAACTGTTTCAAACTTAATAATTATGTGGGGCACATGTTATACTTTCATCATGAGACACATTTGGTCACATATCGTCAAGGTCAAGGTCACTTTGACCCTTATGAAATGTGACCAAAATGGGGTAGTGAACCACTAAAATTGACCATATCTCATGGTAGAAAGTGCCAATAAGCACCATTGTGCTTCCTATGTCTTGAATTAAGAGCTTTGTGTTGCATGACCTTGGATGACCTTGACCTTGGGTCAAGGTCACGTATATTTTTGGTAGGAAAAAATGTGTAAATCATTTCTTAATGTATGATGTCATTGGTAGGTTTAGTTGTTTGACCTTGACCTTGAAGGTCACCTGAAGGTCAAGGTCATATAAAGGTCAAGGTCAAGCATGTGAGTCGTATGGGCTTTGCCCTTCTTGTTGTGGTATCTTTTCATCTGTTACTTCTCTGCATCCTCTAGTGCCTCCTTTGGTTCTCACCCCCTGTGGGTTGTTGGTGAGAATAGACCCACCATACCTTTCCAATGATTTGCAAAAGGTATCAAGACTTGAGAGACAGAGTGATTATCATCCTGGCTTTATGAAAGAGCCATTGGAAGCTGGGAAAATGCATATGGGAATAACACAAAGGAAGGCACCAAAAATGACTCGCCAAAAAATCTGTCACTAGCTTATTATGAAATAAATTTAAAGTAATGTGAAAAAAAATTCTAACAGTTTGTATATCATCCTGTACTGGAGTACACTTAGTTGCTTTGTATTGCATCATATCCTAATTTACTTGCCTTGCATTGAAGCATATCCAGCTCTGTTGAGCCACTGACAACTTCCACTTCACTCTTGTTGCCTTCTTTGTGTTCACAGCTGCAGAAGCTGCTGTGTTCAGCCACGCTATCTCAGAATCCTGAGAAACTTCAGCAGCTCAACCTCTTCCGTCCCAAACTGTTTACCTCTGTTGTCAAGACAACTGCTGCCTCAGAATTGCCTGCCAAGAATTCTGAAAAGAAAACTGTTTCCAGGAAGATGGAGAGTGAAGATAATGTTGAAGGAGCAGACTTGGAAGAAGGTAAGCTCTGTGAGGGTTACAGGGAAAGTGAGGATTTTGGTCTTGTTTCATTGTTGCACGAGCTAGATATTGGGAATGATGTGATACAGCAGTGTGTGCGTGTGTGTGTGTGTGTGTGTGTGTGTGTGTGTGTGTGTGTGAGTGTGTGTGTGTGTGTGTGTGTGTGTGTGTGTGTTTTGATTTTGTAGTTTATAACTGCTTCACTACAATACATGTATTTATATTTGTTGGGATTATTTTTTATGTCAATATTGCTGAAAGCTCTCGCTCCACTATGAAACATTTAATGCATTTTATATTTTCAAGTAGATAAGATAGACTGTACTGATGTGTTTTGATTGTTGATGGACTCAAAGTGAAGGTCCAAGTTACTTATTAATTGCAGGAAAGGGGACTAGAAGCAAGTCCGATGGTGACGAAGGTGCAGAGGAGAGCAAGGGAGAGTTTGTGGGGAAATTCACCACCCCTGCTGGGCTGAAGGTTTGTAACTAACCTTTCCCCTTTCTGTCATACGCAGAATCGTAGTGCAAAATTTGTAGCCATGTAAGATCTTAGGATTACAGATTCTGTGCATAGAAGGTATTTTACCTGCATAAATCTGAAATTCTATATTCTCTTATTAAAATAAAAAAGAATTAAAAAAAACTTGCAGGAAAGATTTCCGATAACGGACCACACTAGTGGACTTGCCTGAGGAGAGGGATGCAGGAAAGACAGCAGAGCTAGTGGGCCACACTAGTAGACTTGCCTGAGGAGAGGGATGCAGGAAAGACAGCAGAGCTAGTGGGCCACACTAGTGGACTTGCCTGAGGAGAGGGAAGCAGGAAAGACAGCAAAGCTAGTGGGCCACACTAGTGGACTTGCCTGAGGAGAGGGAAGCAGGAAAGACAGCAGAGCTAGTGGGCCACACTAGTGGACTTGCCTGAGGAGAGGGATGCAGGAAAGACAGCAGAGCTAGTGGGCCACACTAGTGGACTTGCCTGAGGAGAGGGAAGCAGGAAAGACAGCAAAGCTAGTAGGCCACACAAGTGGACTTGCCTGAGGAGAGGGATGCAGGAAAGACAGCAGAGCTAGTGGGCCACACTAGTGGACTTGCCTGAGGAGAGGGAAGCAGGAAAGACAGCAAAGCTAGTGGGCCACACTAGTGGACTTGCCTGAGGAGAGGGAAGCAGGAAAGACAGCAGAGCTAGTGGGCCACACTAGTGGACTTGCCTGAGGAGAGGGAAGCAGGAAAGACAGCAGAGCTAGTGGGCCACACTAGTAGACTTGCCTGACGAGAGGGAAGCAGGAAAGACAGCAAAGCTAGTAGGCCACACAAGTGGACTTGCCTGAGGAGAGGGAAGCAGGAAAGACAGCAGAGCTAGTGGGCCACACTAGTGGACTTGCCTGAGGAGAGGGAAGCAGGAAAGACAGCAAAGCTAGTGGGCCACACTAGTGGACTTGCCTGAGGAGAGGGAAGCAGGAAAGACAGCAAAGCTAGTGGGCCACACAAGTGGACTTGCCTGAGGAGAGGGAAGCAGGAAAGACAGCAGAGCTAGTGGGCCACACTAGTGGACTTGCCTGAGGAGAGGGAAGCAGGAAAGACAGCAAAGCTAGTGGGCCACACTAGTGGATTTGCCTGAGGAGAGGGAAGCAGGAAAGACAGCAAAGCTAGTGGGCCACACAAGCTGTTGGGCCATAGCATCCGATTGGTGTAAATAATTCAAAGAATGTAAATCCCAACAAAAATACTCATCTAATTTATTGATTTACACCAGTTAAATGCTGTGGCCTGTCACCTTGCATGGCCCACCAGTTTTGCTGCCTTTTCCGCACCCCTCTCCTTGGAAGAGTCCACCAGTGTGGCTTGTTATCGGAAGTGTATCCAACTTGCATTCATACTACCAACATTGATGATTTTACATACTTAAAATTGAATAGTGAAGGGGAAATGCACTATAGATTAAAATGAAAAATAAGTGCCAAATTGTTAACTCATATTAATGTTCTTAGAAACACGAGGTACAACCAGCTTACGTCAAGATAAACCCATTAGCAAAATAATTATATATTGTATGTTTTATTATGGCTCATCAAATGAATGATAAAGTTCTCTTCAGATCTGCACTTAATTAAACACATGCCAGTTTCATAGCATTGTATGTGCACTGCTGTGCAATAATGCCCAGTGTCAAAAGAAAGTGCAGAAGAAATTTTAGTTTTGTCAGTAATTATTGGGATAGACAGTGCATGAGCGGTGTCCAATGGAGATGTTCTTTTCCTGTCCAGGAGTACTTTGTGGAGTGCAGTGCCAGTGAGAAACCTCTGGTCATACTGCACTACCTGCACACTCTCAAGTTCAGACGAGTCCTCTGCTTCACCAACACTGTGGATGCTGCACACAGGCAAGTCTGTGTGATTCAAGCCTTTCAGGCAGTAGGTGTAGTGACTTTAGACTGGAACACATCTCCTCAGCTTTTTGTTCAGTCAGCAGTCAGTATGTGAATGAGAGGGTATGTGTGCATGTTTACATGCATGTATATGTGCCTATGAGTGCATGTCTGTGTATGCATTTGTGTGCGTGTGTTTATGTATAAGTATCACCTCCCTCCACCTTCATTCACACAATTCTCAAATTCTTCTTGGTTTCTTGTCTAGGGGTATCTCAATTGGAGGGGGGCTAATTAATTCACTCACTCTCTCTCATGTTCGCATGACGTGACACAATGTTAATTAAGGATTTTCTTTAATGAGACTGAATCATGAATAAAATCAAATTCAAGGCAAATGAATAAAAAAAATGTCAATCAATTCTATCAGTCTACTCTCTGACTGAAAAGTAGAGGATTACTTTCACTGACCCAAACCCAAGTTGACCCAGAGTTACTCACAGTTCATGCAGATAGGCGATGACGCTGCTACACAAGTGCTAGAACTTTCCAACGATGAAAATTCTGCCCAAAACGATGCCCACTCAGAAATGGGCTTTCACAAGAACACACTCTCTTTCTCTCTCAAGACTACACCTTGAAAGGAGAGGATCAAAAAGGCCATAGACACCTGTGGGGTTCACCCACACACACGTACACGTGCGGACACAGGTTTGAACACTAGCCAGCGTTCAGAACCGAACGATGAAATTTTCATGACGAGACGACATCAGAATCCGGCAAGCTGGACCTTCATTTGTAGAGGACACTGTTCTTCTCAATACAATCTTTCAGATGGTCGGGGGAGGAATTGAAGAATTTCTTTAACGTGTAGACTCCTCGTCTCACATGGAACTGCTCATACGTCTGCTCATGACGACATTCTTAGAGCCAACTGGTTTAAACTTTCAAACGCTTCCGGCCGGGAAACGTCACTCACAGTGCAAACGTCACCACCATCAACCAATCAAATCATCACTGCGTCATCAACGGTCTCAGAAGCAGCCGGTCCAAACCGGTCTCAAAGTGCAAAACTCAGCTTGTTCCCGCCAAACATCGTATTTCAAATAACATAGAAAATAGGACGAAGGGCGGACCGTAACAATAAGTATTTATGTATATGTGTGCATATGTGTGTGTGTGTGTGTGTGTGTGTGTGTGTGTGTGTGTGTGTGTAAAGCAATTTGCTGTGATTTATACATCAAACTGTAGAACTTGCCCGCAGCTCAGTCCTGCTAGTGATGCTCATGGCATGTTGAAGTACTTTGTTTCTGTACAGGTTGAGTCTGCTGGTCAAGCTTGTGGGGAACATTGAGGTGCGAGAGTTCTCTTCCAACCTCCATGCCATCAAGCGCCGCAAGATCCTGAGGAAGTTTGCCAGTGGCAAAGTGGACTTGTGAGTATGGAAGGCCGATTGGCAGCCCTTCACAGCTGCTCATTGAAATGTAGATTGTTGCAGTGGACAGCACTACATCAGATTGCTGTGCCCTTCTGAGCTTCATTTGTTACAGCTACAGGCTGTTTTGACTATAAAAATGTAGATATGGTAATGACAGTCTAAAAGCAAATTATTTCGCAATTGAGCTTTTCTTCCAGTTTTTCTTGTGGTTGTGTCATAATAGGGGAAGGGGGTTGGGGAAGTGGGGCAGGAGACAGTTTGCATCTATGCAGCCTGTGTAGAATCTTTTTGCCTCAAATTTTTTGTTGTAGCAGATGCATGTGTTGGTGTACTTGAAAAATTTTGTTCAATTTTTGGGGGGGTTGATTTTGTAGTCACCTGTACTTAGTTGCCCAATGTAAATAATGTTTTCTGTTTGACATTTCCTGCACTTATGAGAGAGCACAGGGGCAGGACAAGTCAACCTGGTCATTCTTTTCTGATTAGGAGTGAGAATAGTTGTGAATGGAAGTAAATGGAGGCAGATAAACTACCAGAAAAGCCAGGAAATTAAGATTTAGTTTTCTTCGGGGAATGAAAAGGGTTTGCCCATTGATCAATAGTTTGATACTTCAAATCATATCTAAATCTCCCCAAACCTGCATCTGCCTATGCAATTCCACACAAGTTCACTCTCTTGGACATTCTGGCATTTGCAGACTGATCTGCTCCGATGCCATGTCCAGAGGGATGGACGTGGAGAAGGTGAAGTACATCATCTCTTATGATACCCCCACCTACATCAAGACCTACATCCACCGAGTGGGACGCACAGCACGAGCTGGCAAAAGTGGCATGGCCATCACCCTGACGGAAAAGAAAGAGGTAGGCTCCACTTGTCGAAGTACGTCTTGTTGACAGCATAGTCATCAGCCTCCTCTATCGCCATGTATCCCCGATGTGCAGCATGCAAGTACGTCTTGTTGACAGCATAGTCATCAGCCTCCTCTATCGCCATGTATCCCCGATGTGCAGCATGCAAGTATGTCTTGTTGACAGCATAGTCATCAGCCTCCTCTATTGCAATGTAACCCCGATGTGCAGCATGCAAGTATGTCTTGTTGACAGCATAGTCATCAGCCTCCTCTATCGCCATGTATCCCCGATGTGCAGCATGCAAGTACGTCTTGTTGACAGCATAGTCATCAGCCTCCTCTATCGCCATGTATCCCCGATGTGCAGCATGCAAGTACGTCTTGTTGACAGCATAGTCATCAGCCTCCTCTATTGCAATGTAACCCCGATGTGCAGCATGCAAGTATGTCTTGTTGACAGCATAGTCATCAGCCTCCTCTATCGCCATGTATCCCCGATGTGCAGCATGCAAGTACGTCTTGTTGACAGCATAGTCATCAGCCTCCTCTATCGCCATGTATCCCCGATGTGCAGCATGCAAGTACGTCTTGTTGACAGCCTAGTCATCAGCCTCCTCTATCGCCATGTATCCCCGATGTGCAGCATGCAAGTACGTCTTGTTGACAGCATAGTCATCAGCCTCCTCTATCGCCATGTATCCCCGATGTGCAGCATGCAAGTACGTCTTGTTGACAGCATAGTCATCAGCCTCCTCTATCGCCATGTATCCCCGATGTGCAGCATGCAAGTACGTCTTGTTGACAGCATAGTCATCAGCCTCCTCTATCGCCATGTATCCCCGATGTGCAGCATGCAAGTACGTCTTGTTGACAGCATAGTCATCAGCCTCCTCTATCGCCATGTATCCCCGATGTGCAGCATGCAAGTACGTCTCATAGTCATTAGCCTCCTCTATTGCCATGTATCCCTGATGTGCAGCATGCAAGTACGTCTTGTTGACAGCATAGTCATCAGCCTCCTCTATCACCATGTATCCCTGATGTGCAGCATGCAAGTACGTCTTGTTGACAGCATAAACATCAGCCTCCTCTATCGCCATGTATCCCCGATGTGCAGCATGCAAGTACGTCTTGTTGACAGCATAGTCATCAGCCTCCTTCCTCTATTGCCATGTATCCCTGATGTGCAGCATGCAAGCATGTTGAGATGTTGTACTTGGCTTCACCAGTGTTTTGTTGGTTTTTGCATGGATTGTGGTTATTATGCTGAGGTGTGAAATTTGCTGTTTTCTCTGCTCAGTGCCACAGGATGGAGTTTGGCACTGTGCCTTAGCCTGCAAGCTGAAGTGTGTCAGTTCTTCAGCATTCCCCATTCGGTTCTCACATGTTGATGCAGCAGATCCTGTACTTTGCTCTTTTGTATGAATGGTGGAGCATAAATTATGTAGAGTGATGAGTAAACCTGTCTTTTTCTGTTGGATTCTTGAGGATTTTACAATTTAGTTTAGATTTTAAAATCAGATTATTGTGGCAGCTGGTTCTATGGAATTGTCTTTGGCATCAAGGAAGCAGAATTCCATCATACAATTGTTGTTGGCCAAACTATGAACAGTAGTTAGTGATCAGGACACAATGAAGAAGACATGACAAATTTCATCAAATATTTAAGCAAGGGAGAAATGGAAGGAGGATAAAGACAGTGATGTACTGTCACTCAAAATGGGGACCACTTTGATCAGAAAATTTGTGGAGAATCTTGCCAGTGGAGATTGTAAAGACCGTTGAAAATGAAGAATGACACGCCAATTTTGATTATGTCAATCACGGTTCTTGCAGATCTTCCACTTCAAGAAAATGCTGAAGGATGTGGGCAAGATGGGTGTGGAGGAGATGAAGGTGACTCGAGGCACCCTCAAGCCCATGCTGCCAGCTTTCCAGAAAGCTCTGGAGGCTCTCCCAGACATGCTGCAGGTCAGTGCCTCTCCTTGTCTTTGTGTTAATGAATGACAGGTTACAGTTAGGTGGCTTTTCTCCGTAAATGCCCTTACTGATATCCAAATTGATCAGTTGTTAAAGATGTTGATATCCAAGTTGATCAGTTGTTAAAGATGTTGAGGTTTCTGGAAAAAGAAATCGCTCACCATATTAATGAGCAATGGATTCTATTGTCCGGACAAGGTCGGAAAGTTTAAAGGATTGCATGTAATTTTTTTAATTGGAATATACTTCCCAAAGGAAATAACATTTATTTTCTACACAAATTGGTTTTGAATTATTCTAAAATGTAGTGAAGCAGAAACAAATGAAATAAGGGACTGTTTTGTTTGACATTTTACTTGTGTAGTGGACATTTAATTTTACCTGCTTCAGGAGGAGAAGGAGAAGAAGAGGAAAGGAAAGTCCAGGGTGCCCCTGGGTGCCCAAAGGTAGCAAGTAGCCTGCCGGTGCTGGCAAGAACTGTGGTAGAGGAAAGCAGCTCTGCACTGGGCCGTCTGCTCCCCATGACACTGGTCAAGCCAGCACTGTGCCTCGGACTGGGTGAAAAAGATATGCAACATTCCTGCTTTGTCCATCTGTGCTTCCCAGTCACAACTGTGCACTGAACACTCAGGGTCCTCCAGTGCAGTAGTTGAAGTGTTTGCCTGCAGTGGCCTCACAGATAACAGGTGTGGTGTTCAAAGCTGCGTGAATTGGCCAGTTGCATCCCTGGGAAGTGCATCACCTGTGCTGCCTCTTCTAAGAGTGCTAAGAAGTAAAACCAGTAGCAGAGTGCTGCACATGACGGATGAAATTACAGAACAACAGTCTTCCGAAGGAAAACGGGGTGGTGGGTTGTTTCGGCAAATAAAAGTTATCATTGTCCTCCACCATTTTAAGCTAGGACTGGGATGGGACTGATCAATGTGGCCGGCATCAAAGAAAGCCTGCGTTTTCCTATGAAGGATCAGCTGTGATGTGATTCAGTGCTATTAATGTCTTGAAGTTTTTATTCCAAAATCATGAGTGAACCATGTGGTAGTATCAGTGATTGAAATGGACTGAACTAGTGGAGCTCTGTGAATGTCTCAAAATACAGTGTAAGGGCACATCCCTTGTGCATCATCAGAACATCAATCATGAAGACTCAAGTCATGGGACACGTATAGTGATCACAGCAATGTGGGATAGACATGGCTCAGGTCATGATGCAGACAATGATGAAAAAAGCTGCAGAAATTGAACATTCTAACACCCCATCATTTCCCATCAGACAGAGATAACAGCAAGGAATGGGATTATGGAAACACCCCATCATTTCCCTTTAGAGAGAGATAACAGCAAGGATTGGGATAATGGAAACACCCCATAATTTCCCTTCAGAGAGAGATAACAGCAAGGATTGGGGTAATGGAAACACCCCATCATTTCCCTTCAGAGAGAGATAACAGCAAGGAATGGGATAATGGAAACACCCCATCATTTCCCTTCAGAGAGAGATAACAGCAAGGAATGGGATAATGGAAACACCCCATCATTTCCCTTCAGAGAGAGATAACAGCAAGGATTGGGATAATGGAAACACCCCATCATTTCCCTTCAGAGAGATAACAGCAAGGATTGGGATAATGGAAACACCCCATCATTTCCCTTCAGAGAGAGATAACAGCAAGGATTGGGATAATGGAAACACCCCATCATTTCCCTTCAGAGAGAGATAACAGCAAGGATTGGGATAATGGAAACACCCCATCATTTCCCTTCAGAGAGATAACAGCAAGGATTGGGATAATGGAAACACCCCATCATTTCCCTTCAGAGAGAGATAACAGCAAAGATTGGGATAATGGAAACACCCCATCATTTCCCTTCAGAGAGAGATAACAGCAAGGATTGGGATAATGGAAACACCCCATCATTTCCCTTCAGAGAGAGATAACAGCAAGGATTGGGATAATGGAAACACCCCATCATTTCCCTTCAGAGAGAGATAACAGCAAGGATTGGGATAATGGAAACACCCCATCATTTCCCTTCAGAGAGATAACAGCAAGGATTGGGATAATGGAAACACCCCATCATTTCCCTTCAGAGAGAGATAACAGCAAGGATTGGGATAATGGAAACACCCCATCATTTCCCTTCAGAGAGATAACAGCAAGGATTGGGATAATGGAAACACCCCATCATTTCCCTTCAGAGAGAGATAACAGCAAGGATTGGGATAATGGAAACACCCCATCATTTCCCTTCAGAGAGATAACAGCAAGGATTGGGATAATGGAAACACCCCATCATTTCCCTTCAGAGAGAGATAACAGCAAGGAATGGGATAATGGAAACACCCCATCATTTCCCTTCAGAGAGATAACAGCAAGGATTGGGATAATGGAAACACCCCATCATTTCCCTTCAGAGAGAGATAACAGCAAGGATTGGGGTAATGGAAACACCCCATCATTTCCCTTCAGAGAGAGATAACAGCAAGGAATGGGATAATGGAAACACCCCATCATTTCCCTTCAGAGAGAGATAACAGCAAGGATTGGGATAATGGAAACACCCCATCATTTCCCTTCAGAGAGAGATAACAGCAAAGATTGGGATAATGGAAACACCCCATCATTTCCCTTCAGAGAGAGATAACAGCAAGGATTGGGATAATGGAAACACCCCATCATTTCCCTTCAGAGAGAGATAACAGCAAGGATTGGGATAATGGAAACACCCCATCATTTCCCTTCAGAGAGAGATAACAGCAAGGATTGGGGAAATGAAAACGTTCAAGTTGTTAAGGCAAACTGTCCATTGATCCATAAAACAACTGGAATTGTAAAGATACTCAATGAAGGGCCAAACCCAAAATTTATCAGAGAAGTAAATGGGACCTGAAAAACTGGCTTGGAGTTTAAAACTGCAGGTGGGGCATGTGTGTGTGAGTGTGTGTGTGTTCGAGTGAGAGTGCGTGTCTCTGAGTGCGAGTGTGTGTGTGTGAGTGTGTGTGTGCGAGTGTGTGTGTGTGTGCGAGTGTGTGTGTGCGAGTGTGTGTGTGCGAGTGTGTGTGTGCGAGTGTGTGTGTGCGAGTGTATGTGTGCGAGTGTGTGTGTGCGAGTGTGTGTGGAGTGTGTGTGTGCGAGTGTGTGTGTGCGAGTGTGTGCGTGCGAGTGTATGTGGAGTGTGTGTGTATGTGGAGTGTGAGTCATTGTTGTTGAAATGGAATCCTGCACACCAGTGGCATATGCAGCTAAGCATTGACAGTGGTAGAAAGATGAAGAAATGTCTCCACAAAGGCCTCCCTCCTCTCTTGATTGCAGCAGCAGCTTCAGTTTTGTTAATTGTATTTTAACACAGATCACAATAAATGAAATATTCCTGGATGGTCTTCCAGATTTTGACATAATTTATGAATGTGAAACTGTTATCAAGGCTGATGTGTCACGTTGGTCTTGTCGATTTGCAGCATTTCTAGACTGCAGTATGGTGTTGTAGAGACTGAATGATTCATGAAAAAAAATGTGATGACGAACTATCATTCAACCTTTCACAAGATTTATGCCTGGAGTTTCATCCAGAACCCAGGGGTGGGTCCTTGCGATGCTCCACATCTGCACATTTATTGCATGGAAAGCAGGACTTTCCACTGGTGGCAGTTGGCATCTTACAACTCGACTTTTTTCACTCACAATGTGACAGAAACAGGTTACTTTGTAGGATCCCTATTGTGAAACTGATCCTCACAGTGCAGGTGATGGTGCGTAGAGTGTGTATTTATGCAAGTCTGGGTCTAGATTGCTGCTGCTGTACATGTACATCTCTTACAAGTTAAAAATGCAAAGCATCAACAGAGCACAACACAGCATCATCAATGGGTGATACAGTATTTTCTGAGTGATAACAAGAGCCAAGCTTGAATTCTTGCCCCAATTTATTCTTGTTCAAAGTCTTCATAAGGATTTGATTGCATTCAATTCACGGGTTTGCATTCTCCACATGCAACAGACTCTCTCTCCACTAGAAAACAGACTCCTCTTATTCTTACCCATTTAGACTTGTACACATGCTAAATTGGCTGAAACACAAGCTAACTTTTTCTGGGTTCATTCCTTCATTTTGATGGGTCCCTATCTTCTCATGTTTAAAAGTAAGTTAACCTTCATTAATTAGAGCAATGATGTAACTTTCCAATAGGAATCAGCCTGCAGTGCAGGTTCACATCAACTGGAGTTCAAGAAAAATACTTGATATACCAGAGAAATGCGGATTTATGGCTAGATTGTGCTTCCTGCCAGCTCTTTTCTTTACATGAAATGCAAGCTCTGCCAGCATCTCCTGCAGAATGAGCCCCGACACAAGTGGGTGGAAAGCTACTCCGTACTGCCATCTTGTCATGCACCAGCGACCACTTTTGAAACGGGGCAGCCTCGTGGGTTGCAAGCTACATTGTAACCCTGTACAGAGAAGCAGAGAACCAAGAAACTAAACACCACCACCACCCCAAAAATGTGGTTACAGTAACCCGAACCACCATTTTCTTTTCCTGCTGAGCCTTAACTGTTTTCAATTTAAAAAAAAGGAAGATTACCCCATCTTTCCTATGAGTACAAAAGCATTTTCAATAAAAGATCAATTTTATGTTCAAAAGAATGTGCTTTATCCGAGATATTTCTTTAAACACTTGCAGATACACACAAATGTGTGCAATTCCAATCTGGCCTCCTTTATTAAGATAGGTCTATCTAATGACCCTATTTTTATGGCCATGATTTTTTGGTGTTTTTTTTTTCTAACACAGAACAAATCATGTGCTGCCTTCACAGAAAATAGGCAGTAGTGCATCAGGTCATGGCATAATCAAAGACAACTGTGATGTCATCATTCAGGCAGAAGACAACCAGACACACAAAAAACATACCACCAAGTTATGAAGATGCAACGCCCTACCTCATGCATCATCAAATCCTGTCTTTTTGTCTAGTCAGCTCATTACATATTTCCTCTCTACCTGCACCCCTGATGGGCATGCACACAACCCCATTACTTGCAATTCACGGTCTTTGTCAAGCACTGACAAAGGAAGCTTGCAACTCCATGCCTACACTAAAGTCACTACAAGTCTGACTCTTTTAACAATTGAAGTGCACAGCCCTTTTGTTCCCCACACACGTTACAGCTCCATCCAAATGATAATCAGAAGTCCTCGGCCAATTTCTCCATTTTCAACAGATTTTCCTTTTTGTCACTGCCATAGCAGCAGATTTTGCTTCAATCTTTAAAACACAAGTACTCTCACACACACACACACACACACTCACTCACACACACTCACTCATACACACTCACTCACACACATCCCAAGAGAGCCACAAGATGTTGCTCTCGATCTCCCACAGCAGTGATCCTTGTTGACTGAAGAGAGTCACCTGCATGTAGTGTCACCATAAGTTGCCAGTTGCAGCTGTATGGTGTTTGGGGAACATGGATACCAAAGAAATGTGGAGTTAAGACAGCTTGAGATCAACTTTCCACATTGAAACCTCAAGGTCTGAAGCATCCACTACATGTCATTACTTAGCATTCCACGTGGAAACCTCAAGGTCTGAAGCATCCACTACATGTCATTACCAAGCATTCCACATGGAAACCTCAAGGTCTATATGTCATCACATAGCATTCCACGTGGAAACCTCATGGTTTGAAGCATCCACTACATGTCATCACTTAGCCTGAGGTTTCACACTGCCAAGCTAAAGAACTTCAGGGGAAATTCCAGCACTGAAGTCAGGTCATGGCTGTCCACTTGTAGCAATGGAGCAGAAACCATTATATGTCACTAACATTTCATTTAATGTTTCAGATTTCAGGACCAAACTTTTGCAAAGTTAATGTTGTGGTTTGGGTTCTGAGTGGGGTGTCCACAGCAAAACAGATAAAATGTCCATCCATCAGCTGTCTATCCAGATATTACTGCAATTACTTTCATGTGAAAAGACAAAGTTCATACACTCAATTCTTGCTCTGGTAATGTGCTTTCCTGTCTGACCAGGTCAGACATCCAGGCTGAGTTTTCAGATTCCACCTTTCCTACATCCTTCTCACACACAATCCACTGCTGGGTTGACTTGTCTAGCTGCAGTGCTGTCCAGTTTGAAAATCACATCCTCCACTTGCCCAGACTTGGCAGCACCAGAGGGGACAGAACCAGCCTGCTGGTCAACCAATCTTCTTCCTCTTGGGCGGACGTATTGGAGCGCGCATGTAGGGATTGTCAATGGCATTGGAGTCGGGTGACTCAGGGTTGTGGTCACGGGGCAGATCAGAGGTTCCATTGCAACTTGTTCCATCCTGCTCAGAGCCCTCCTGCTCCTGCTGCTCCTGCGAGGCGAGATCCTGGTCCTTGGGCAGCAAGGCGTTGATGTAGGGCAAGGCGTTGGTGACTGCTGGAATCACTGCATGCACAACGGTACGGTGAAGGAATACATTCTGTTGAAATGGTGTAGGGCAGGGTATTGGTTTGCGCACTGCATGCACAAAGGTACGGTGAAGGAATACATTCTGTTGAAATGGTGTAGGGCAGGGTATTGGTTTGTGCACTGCATGCACAAAGGTACAGTGAAGGAATACATTCTGTTGAAATGGTGTAGGGCAAGGTATTGGTTTGTGCACTGCATGCACAAAAAGTAAATAAATGCATGCACAAGGGATGAGCGCATGTGTGTGCGATAAAGTAAGAGAAGACATAGGGGTGGAACTTGTGTGGTGGTGGTGGTGGTATTATAGCTTGGGGAGGTGTGTTTTACTTGTGTGTGCACATTCACGTTGATGATGTTCCCATGAAAGCCCATGAGGAGTAAGAGATTCTTAGTTTTTGAAGAAAAACATTAAAAAACTCTCATAACTTTAAATTTGAAGTGTGAATTCAGTAAAATGTGCAAACTATCACAGTATCAGGCTACAAAAAGTACAAGAATCAGAGATAAACTCAAAGATATCATGAGATGAACATACACATCAATCTGCAGTCTCTATAAGACCTTGCTGAGAAAGCAACCACCAGGTGCACTAGCTGAAATACTTTTCTCACCTAGGGAGTTTTTGCTGATGGATATACTGGAAACATGACAAAGAGAGGCATGCTGGCTAAATGGTTGCACAATTGAAATAAAAAGGATATTGAAAGAGAGATGTGTGGAAAAAGCACAATAAAAATTCAACATCAGTCATTCACTAAACTTAGTAAATCTTCTATAGAATAGTCTTCCCATTTGTAATTCAAGCATAATGATGACTGAACCCCAAGTTAATTACTTGACAATATAGTTCTTCCAAAGCAAAAATACCCACATGGAAAGGTCGGGACTGCCTCATCAAACAGGGACACTGTCTGGCCAGTCCTGGCAAAAAATTTGCTGGAACCCCTCTCTATGTCTCGCTTTAGCGCAGCCATCTTTTCCCGCATCGCCTGGTACTCAGTGACTGGAGCCTTGTGAGTCTGCAACAGGGAGTCAAAGCAAGAAATGTTTAAGTGAAAATAAAAGGCAAAGGTGTGCTAAAGCTCTGGTTTTGATCAGTGACTTATCAACCTGTCTGATGTATCAAACCACTTTCCCCTTTACCTATTTTCTTTCTCTGGGCCACTTGATCAACACTTCGTTGGCACCTGACAACAAACACTGACAGCAACATAAAGGTAAAGCTGCTCTTTTTTATATTGCGACTTTTCCACCCATTGATGGATGCTCAAACCGCACACATTTACCCCTGGTCATCGGGCTACCTCTATTTATCATTCCAACACCATCTCAACTCCCTGGGAAGCATGCAGCCAGGCTGCGGATGAACATGCCTAAGTCATCTTTCAGAATTTTCCAACTCCAGGTACCCGTTTTACTCCTGGGTTGGGGAGAAGCAATGTGAGTAAAGCACCTTGCTTAAAGGTGCAACTCTAGAATCCGCGCAGTTTCAAACACAGCACCTGCTAGCCGCAAGCGAATGCAGGTTCAGCTAGCTAACCACTCAGCCACAGAGTCTCCGTAAGATGCACACAGTCAGGTACCAACACCAACTCCACTCTCTGTGGAATATTGCAACCCAATGCTGGCTCATGTCCGCATTCAAGGGTTAACAGCACCACAATGCTGGCTCATGTCCGCATTCAAGGGTGAACAGCACCACAATGCTGGCTCATGTCCGCATTCAAGGGTTAACAGCACCACAATGCTGGCTCATGTCCGCATTCAAGGGTTAACAGCACCACAATGCTGGCTCATGTCCGCATTCAAGGGTTAATAGCACCACAATGCTGGCTCATGTCCGCATTCAAGGGTTAACAGCACCACAATGCTGGCTCATGTCCGCATTCAAGGGTTAATAGCACCACTATGCTGCCCTCACAGGTGCCCACCTGGTTTGCTCCTGGGTGGGGAGAAGCGACAAAAGTCAAGCACTTTGTCCAAGGATGCAACTCTAGAATCCATGAAGTTCTGACTGCCGTAGTGGCCACAAGCAACAGTGGCCATGCGCTCTGACCACTGAACTAGAGCCCATCTGGTGGAGGCAGAGCAAGAAGCAGAGGGATGCTGTGCTGGTGGCAATGTAGACATGACAAGGGGAGATATGAGAGACAGGTAAGAGGCCTAACACCCCTGATACATATGCAAATGGAGGGTGGGAAAGAAGCAGAAAGAGAATGAAATGAAGAAAACAGAGACAAAGAACAAGAAAGAATGCAGAAACAAGCAGCAGCAGCAAATGTGTGGCCAAAAAAAATGAAGTTTCCAAGGGAAAGTTTATTTGAAAAGTTGGAAAAAGCACACAAGAAAATGCTGAAAGGGTACAAGATAAGAAGAGACAAATGGAAAGGCCAGGAGGATGGAAACAGTGCTGGAGGAAAGACACAAGCAACTAACCAGGGTGCGGATGTAGGTGTGGGGGTCTGGAAAGAAAGGCAGGTAGTCTGGCACGTGGGCTGGTCGGGGCTTCTTCTCTCCCACTGACAGCGTTTTCAGCTGCACTGTAATGGGGCTGGCTCCAGCTGCAAGCACAACCAGCTCTCACTCAGTGTCAGCTGTAACATGGATGACATCTCACTCAGCCACATCCAGCTCTCACTCAGTGTCAGCTGTAACATGGATGCATCTCACCCAGTGTCAGCTGTAACATGGATGACATCTCACCCAGTGTCAGCTGTAACATGGATGACATCTCACTCAGTGTCAGCTGCAACATGGATGACATCTCTCTCAGTGTCAGCTGCAACATGGATGACATCTCACTCAGCCACAACCAGCTCTCACTCAGTGTCAGCTGTAACATGGATGACATCTCACTCAGCCACAATCAGCTCTCTCTCTCTCAGTGTCAGCTGTAACATGTAACATATCTTACTCAGTGTTTGGTGTAACATGTAACCACCTCTCACTCAAGTGTTTGGTGTAATGTGTAACCACCTATCAATGTATGTTGTAACATATAACACCTTTCATGCAGTGCATATGTTGTAACATATAACACCTCTCATGCAGTGACTGTTGAAACATGTAACCACCTCTTGCTCGGTGTTTGCTGTAACATGTATGCTGTAACCACCTCTCAATATCTGTTGTAACATGTAACACCTTTCATGCAATGTCTGCTATAACATGTAACACCTCTCACTCGTGTTTGCTGTTACATGTAACCAACCACCTCTCGCTCAGTGTTTGCTGTTACATGTAACCACCTCTCGCTCAGTGTTTGCTGATACATGTAACCACCTCTCGCTCAGTGTTTGCTGTTACATGTAACCACCTCTCGCTCAGTGTTTACTGTAACATGCAACCATCTCTCAATGTCTCTTGTAACATGTAACCACCTCTCGCTCAGTGTTTGCTGTTACATGTAACCACCTCTCGCTCAGTGTTTACTGTAACATGCAACCATCTCTCAATGTCTCTTGTAACATGTAACCACCTCTCGCTCAGTGTTTGCTGTTACATGTAACCACCTCTCGCTCAGTGTTTGCTGTTACATGTAACCACCTCTCGCTCAGTGTTTACTGTAACATGCAACCATCTCTCAATGTCTCTTGTAACATGTAACCACCTCTCGTTCAGTGTTTGCTGTTACATGTAACCACCTCTCGCTCAGTGTTTGCTGTTACATGTAACCACCTCTCGCTCAGTGTTTACTGTTACATGTAACCACCTCTCGCTCAGTGTTTACTGTAACATGCAACCATCTCTCAATGTCTCTTGTAACGTGTAACCACCTCTTGCTCAGTGTTTGCTGTTACATGTAACCACCTCTCGCTCAGTGTTTACTGTAACATGCAACCGTCTCTCAATGTCTCTTGTAACATGTAACCACCTCTCGCTCAGTGTCTGCTGTAACATGTAACCACCTCTCACTCAGTGTCTTCTGTACTATGCAACCATCTCTCAATGTCTCTTGTAACATGTAACCACCTCTCGCCCAGCGTTGGCTGTAACATGCAATCATCTCTCACTCAGTGTTGGCTGTAACCCCGAAGACCTTTACTTTAACCATAGCAGCACTCATCGTCTGTCTCTTTGTCATAAAATTTATGCAACCACCTCTCCAGGAAGTCTGGTCTGTGAACTAAGCCAACTGAAAACTTGCCATAAAGCTACTGATAAGTAACACCTTGTGAAAGTATAACACCTTCCATCATGGAAAGACAGGTTGTCACACATCTACAGTAAAATACATAACTAATCAATGCAATGAAAATTATGGAGAAAAGTTCACAAAGAGATTCATAGGTTACTAAGTCAAACCATCAGAAACTTACGTGCTGGAATAGGTTTGATGGACTTCTTGGCAAAAGGCCCAATACTTTCAATGTTCATTCCTGAAAGAGAGGGAAATTGCAATACATTATTTATAAGGTTCAAAGGAATTTTCTCCAAGTAATAAAAGGCACAGAGGAGACCTATCTGTTACAGTTGAATGGGTCACACTTGTTATAATATATTTTGCTGAGATACTGGTGCACTTCTGCTGCCCTGTGCTTCAGGTTATGTCCAGCTTTAATCTCAGCAGATGACACATGTAAAACAAAGGTCACACAAAGGCCCACGGCAGAAGACAATGAAGGACTAAGGCTGCGAGCAAGGAAAGAGTGATGCTGGATACACAGTGCTCACAGAAATGACAACTGTTTCAAGTCAAGACTGACATACAATAAAGACATGATAATACAGTGCAAAGTATATGATTTTGAAGAAATAACATGTTGATATGATGCAATGAAGACAAATTACATATTTTATTATTTACCAGAAGCATTCCAGGCAGAAATCTGGCATGAACTGAGAAGTATAATTGCTGCCTTGAACCATATTTCTCCTTGTGATCTGTCATTTTTCAAGATCATTCATGACTACAGTACAGACATTTTCCTTTCATGGCTTAATTGGAAAATGAGTAAATCAGTCAAGTGCAGCTTGCAGACAAGCACTGTAGGCCAAATGAGAAATCAGTCAAGTGCAGCTTGCAGACAAGCACTGTAGGCCAAATGAGAAATCAGTCAAGTGCAGCTTGCAGACAAGCACTGTAGGCCAAAGAGATGACAAGGACAACTCACCCATTTCAATGAGCGCCAAAGCGACATCACTCAACATCACTTCCACACGGCCTGCATGCTCACAGTAGGTCTTGGAGCTCCGTCCCAGCTCTATCATGTCTGAAAGGAAAGACCATTTCAAAGTCGATGAGCACCATTTTCTTGAACACTTTCCAGCTCTGCTGCTGATGCATGCACAGTGAAATCACAAGTAATAATTCAAGTGCAGGTAATGATAAATGATGAAATCACATGATATAAAAAGAGCAGTCTTCTAGAAATTCCCATACATATTAACTCAATGATGACATACTGCATCATATGATGTGGTGTGGTGAGCAATGTTTGACAATGCACTGCATCTAAGATGTGGTGATTTTGTAAATTTCTTGTGCAGGCTAAGAAGCAATAGATAGAGGTAGTCTAGTCCTTTGTTCAGACAGTGAGGAACACTGCAGATCATCGGATGCGCTCCTTTTGTCCACAGAAGAAGGAGAGGAAAATGCAGTTTTGGAGGAGCAGATTGTGGAAATTGTTCAACAACTGATGGCTGAAGATGATTCAGAAATTGATCCTACATGCCATCTGGAATTAGAGTGCTGTATCAGTGTATGCAATAAGCTGATTCTGGGGGTCCTGTTAAAAAAAAATCATTTTTTGCCAGGCAGTACCCCTCTTTGTTGCAATACCATACTCAGTCACAGTAAAAAGCGTGAGGGAATGACATTGATCTACTGGGATAAATTAGACCCGGATCTTTCCAATGATGGCAACAGTTTTTGACTCTAAAGCACGACTAGTAATTTTTCAGTGTTTTTTTTAATACAGAAAACATGCATAGATCTCCATGCAACAAAAGCTAAAAATAGTGTCATCTCCAGTGAGTTCAGAGAACAACTAGGCTCAGGCATGTTTGTATGGGAATTCATGTGTGTTGTGTGAGTATACATGTGTGAATAAAAACTGCACATATTACTTGATACTGGAATGCATACAAGTTAAAAACTGCTAGATAAGATGGGACAGTTTACATTTGCCAGTACAAATATTACAAGCACTGTCAAACTTCCTCAACATTTGTTTAATGCTGTTTCTCCAGTCATATGCTTGATATGCTGATTTTACAGCACAAATCAACAACCATTGCAATAATGAATAAGAATAAATAAGATGTTGAATTCTGTTGGTTGCAATTCATTCTACAAAAGCAGTGCAAGGGTATTAAGTCACAATGTACGAGCATGGTAAAAATGTCAATCATTACTGCTGTTTTTCAATCTATACCATGATATATATGCAGACCATGATGGCTTATGGTTATGTGTCAGACTGTGATTGATGTCTTTCTTTGTGTGATGTAAGTGAGACCCCAGGTGAAAATCATATCCAGCTGCAAAAGTGCAATGCCTGTTTGTCTGGTGAACAAAGATTTTAGTCAAATCAACAAAGATGAGCGAATCATTTGCAGCTTGACAAATTTTATGAAAATGCGATTTCTCCTGCAAAATGGACCTCAAATCAAGGTACTCGGACATAAGGTCCTTTATTCATTGCAACTGTGCAAGTTTGATTTAATTTAGTTGAGAAACGACTGGTGGGAAACTGAGTAAGCCAATACTGATGCTCTAGTCTTCCAGAAAATGTCAACAATGGTGGCTGCCGATGATGGGGATTCTGTCGCTGTCATAGATTCATCAGTCTAGGGAACACACATCAGAAATCGTGCTAGAAATGAATTCAGCATAAGACAGAATTAGCACTGCAGAATATATGTAGATCTTACTTTTGCCTATTACTGTATTAGTTTTAAGCATTCAATGTAGTGTAGAAAAAAAATACCCATTAAAAAATTTCCTTATCACCATTAATTCTAACCAACTTATATGATCTAGGTATAATCTTTTAGTGTTTTAGCGATGAATTTCCATCTAGTTTATAAGCTGTCATTTGCTTTTTCCATTTAAAACTAAAAAAGATTATATCCACATTTCTACAATTCAGCAGTATACAGGATGTGACTTTAAGTTTAAGAGCTGGCCTCTTAATACTTTTTTTCTATCCCAATTTTCCCATATCGCCCCAATTTCCATCCCCTAAATCGCTAACATAACTCGCAGTGATCCAACAGATTGCGAGTTATAGTGAATTTGGAGTGAAGTAACATTGTACGTAGGAAGTTTCTCGAAAAGAATGCACTCACATGCTTGCAACATCTCGGTAAGCGTTTCCACTACCATTTTTTCGGCAGTTCCAAATCCGGCTTCTTGCAAAACAGCTAAGACAGCATTCTGTAATGCTTTCCTGAAACATGTTGTTGAGGGCTTAGAATCTGAAGACATTATGGCGAAATCTGAAGCACAACACACTATCCATAAAACAACTTCAAATGGGCGGCGCCATATTGTGAAATAGCGCCACTCCAAGGGCAAGTAACTCTTGACTGCACATTTCCTCTATTTTTGTTTGTTTTCACTTCAGTAGAACTTTAAATAGAATAAAGCTTGTCTGAAAGAAAAAAGTCATACATATTTTTTTTTTCTTTCTTTCATGGGATATCATACTTTTTTCTGTCAGACAAGTTTTATTTTCTTTCTTTTATAACATAGGCCTATTTCTCTCAGATAAAATAATCATCTTTCCTGTGAGGTTCAAATAATGGGCATAACACGTTTGAAATACCAGAATAGTCCATAATCTATTAAAAACTACCAGGCCCTCAACCCCAATTCCCTTCCCAATTAAATCCCTCTGATATCTTAACTATAGCACAGCAACATCATGAAAGTGAGAGAAGAAAATAAGTCCGAGTTGTCTCCCCCTCGACCACAATCCACGCTGGTATCAAAGACCCTATATAATATATAGGATCTTTGCTGGTATGGTCTAGGACACAGTGCCTAAGTCAGGAAGGTCAAGGTGGACTTTTTTTTCCAGACAAGTTTTATTTTCTTCATGACAACATATTTTTCTCGCACAGAAAATACTCACCTTTCCTGAGAGGCTGATATAATAGAATTGAATAGAATAGAATTCTTCGGCTTGCTTAGGCGTCCAGGGCCTATCGCCGATTCTGGTAGTTCTCTGCCTGTATTTTTATTGTTCTTATGGATACTAGCTGGTCTTTTACCAGGCCTAGTCTATAATGGACATAAAAGATATGAAATACAAGAACGGTTAAGAATTTATCAAAATATATAGGTCCTTGACACGAATTCCCCTCCAAAATCCCTCTCACATAAGAGCATGGCCATTTTGGAGGACATAGTGGGACTTCCGGGGTGAAGAGGGTTAAAGCTTCACGCGAGCGAACGTTGAACACAATCGCCTGTGTTTTGATCATCTAGTGCTGCTGCTTCGATCTGGGAGTACTTACTTTGTTGCAACTTTGTCTAGAGTGTGTTTGATGTCATGCATATCCTCCAGTAAGTTGGGGGTAGATTTGACCCACTGCATCCCCCTACGCGATTCGCAAAATGCAAATAATTGGGAAAAATTGTGACTTGACTTGAAAGTACACTACTATTTACCTACTGTGATAGTTCTTGAGCAATGGTCTTGCATAAACTTTGAAGGCTGAGAGAAATTAAAAATCTTCATCCTCATTATTCATCTTTACGTCAAGCTTCTAAACTCCTACTTGGACCAAGTGTCCCTCGCGGCTGTATGTCCTTGTAAACCAAGAAAGAAATGGAGCCCATAAAATCAAGCACCGGTGTGTGAAATAATGGCTGTCACTAGTGTCAGATTATAGCATCATCACAATTACTTACATATGTATCCATTCAAACCATTCCTCCCAGCAACCCCCCCCCCCTCCACCCCCCACCCTCTCTCTCTCTCTGTAGACCTTCAAGCCGAGTGGTCCATGGTCTTGGAAAATAGTGAGAGAGACACATTTTATAGGATAGTCAAACCTATCTGGATGAAAGAAAATGTTTTGTTTGCTCTAGATTTAAATAAACCTATAGAGACGTAGACGTTTTCATCAGCTTCCGGGCAGGATTTCGTGAACTCTACATCCATAAGCTCAGTTATTACAACGATGGCTCAGATAACATATGCCCCGATTGCAGAGAAGAATTTGAATGTGAAGTACACTTTCTCCTTGCTTGTCCAGTGTATGAAGACTTGAGAAAGATATATGCCTCAATGCCCAGAAACACGTTCACAGTGGATGGATGGATGGATGGTGTTTTATGGCCTATCAGCCTTGTAGACTATGTGAGGCCATTAAGCACGAAAATCACTAGAACAGTTTAGAGTAAATGCAAATCAAGTAATGGTGTCCCCAGTTATTTGCCTCTTATGAATCGCGTAGGGAGAGGCGGTGGGTCCCTTCTTACCCCGAACCCACGGGGGGACAGATTTGCCCAAAGTGAGGAACAGTGATGCCCCTTACTCCCTTATCTTAGGTTAAAAAAACCTGCATTCATTTTTTTTTTTAAGACTGACTGACATTTAATGTGAAATGCATTACCACTTCCACATAACATTTTAAGCCACAGCCTGTCTAATCAGTTCATACGAGTTGGGGGGTGGGGATGTGTGTTCAGTTGCTCTGTTTCATTAGAAACAATTTCTTTTGGACGTGGGGGTAGGGAGTGAGGTCAGGGTTGAAGGGTGAGTAAGTGGGGTGGGCTGTGGGGCTAGGGGAGGAATATGCTTCTTTTTCTGTTGTAATCTACTCAGCTTGTCCCTCCCAGGTGGCATCTACTTGTCTTATGTCCTCATACTGACATACATGTACTATTTCATGAGTGAACACACACATGAATGAAAATGCATACAACCCACTTGTGCATATGTTCAAAGCCTCATCTTGCAGTGAAAGGATTCACTGTTCACAGCTGCTTGAAGAGATTCAGGTAAGACAAGGTGCTCAAGTCTCGTTTTCCTTATGTCCTTTCCTCCCTCAGAAAGCAGCAACATTTGCATGGACCAAGTCAGATGATGGTGGAGCATAAATGGCATTTCCCTTTATTTAAGTCACGCATTATGAGTACATGTATATAGTTGTAGCAAAGCAGTTACCTCTCCCTTTATTTATAAGTCATGCAGAAGCTGCAGCAAAGGAGTTACTTTTAATACTTATTTCCTTTTTTCAAATCAAGCAGTGTAAGTATAGAAATTCATTTAAGAAATGTGCTACACACAGATCAAAGAAGTCACTGATATCATGCATGACAGAGGAAAACCACACTATCAGCTTGTGAAATAATGACAGTTTGCAGTGCATTTACCCATGCAAGACCTACACAACAATTGATGCAAACTGCATGAACTCTTCCTCTACACTGCACAGAGCATTCGTCTATTACAGTCCCTCTATTTGAAATATTTACCAAGAATAAATGTACCAGACTAAAGTATCGTAAAAACACTTGCTGATAACACAATCTAAAACAACTTTTCATATGTTGAAAATGAAACATTACAAATACCCAAAAATAATATAAAGATTTAATATCTGGTTTCACATAAGCATGTTTGTAATATGTGAGTGAGATTATGTATGCCCACATGCATGTACTTGTTCATGATGTACAATCTGTAGCAATAACCAAATGCAGAAGCATACATTTCTTAAAAAACTAAATACAAAACCAATGTATGCATGAACACAAATCAAAACGACCTGTATCATTTGGTGAATAAATGTCGAATTGGAAAATAAATTATCTTAATTCATCTCTGACATATACAACTTAGTGTGGTACCCTGTCACACTCAAATAAACTGCTTACACAGAACACAGTTCAAACATCTGCAGCACACTTACGGTTTAAGTGTCTAAGTTGACCTTTGCCAAGCAATGAGGTGTTAACACAGAGAGAATGGTTATGGCACATCGAGGACAATTCAAGAAACTGGTCATCCCTTTTAGGAACTGGACAATCACAACCTTAGTTGGAGGCAAGGGTAGCTTTACACTGAAAGATCTTGTGTAAATGCCTAGCACCTAAACCAGTAAATCTAAACAAAATGGAAGCAAGTCCTTTGAACAGATCTGGGCTTGACAACATGAATGTAAATAATTTGGCAGTACCTACAAATGGTAGACTTGCTACTCTTGACCCAAATGCTTTAATGTCATCATACAGATTTTGAACCATATTGTTAAGATATTGAATAGGCCACGAAAATTCACCACTCTGTTCCAGAAATAGACCAAAATTCTGGAAGAACACTTATCAATTAAAGCAAACAAACATCAATATCACCAATGAAGAAAACAAAAATTGTATTGAAGATGGGTTCTTAACAAACATCACACAACTATAGTGCTAAGCATAATAATAAGAGCACATATAAAATGAAAATAGGCAATAAAAGGATTTGATATATCACCCAAGCCCTTCAATACTGCTTGTATATTCAATAATCAACAAGATACTGTGAAGCATGCTATGTGCATGATGTTGAAATACATTAATTTCAGATTGAAAAGATAACAAATTCAATAGTTTTCCATAATTCCATATTTCTTTTCTCTCTTTTTTTTAACCACAAATGAGGCCTGATACCCATACTTACAAATGTATGAACAAAACTAAAGTATAAAACTTCAAAACATACTGAATGCCAAACAGGCTATATTGCACATGTATGGATGTCTACCTTTGGTATAAGACTAACCACTTCTGTTTCCTAATTAAATGAACAAGATACACCATGTTGAGATTTTCCAATTCACCATAAAATGCATGGCTACACAAAACTGAACTTATCCCAAACCAGATCTAATTTGTTCTGATAAAATATGATTTAAGAAGCTTCGCTTTCTGCATTTATAATGAATCAAAAGACATCAAGACTGAGGCTAGTTGTACGTGGCTAAATCAAATCAAGTCACATCTTGTGCATCAAAGAGGTTGTCATTATTAATGTTGTTCCATTTGACTTTTTCCAACTCCCATAAAATTCACCATCAATATCTACCATGAAAATACTTAATAATTTTTACTTCAGGGTGTAGTGTATTTCACCAAGAATATCTACCATGAAAATATCTTCTAAATCATTTTTACTTCAGGATGTAGGGTCATGCCCAAGTTTTTAAGGGGGGATACGGCAGTGCACACTCACATTAACTGTCCCACTGCAGACTAGGCCTGTTCATTCTTCCCTAAGAGAAAACAGCCAAGGAGGGACATCACATCTGACAGCAACTGTATGACTGTCTTCAAGTTCACCAAGCTCAAACAAAATTTGATGCAAGATCTTTCTCCTAGACTTGAGCATATGGAACAAAACAATTCAATAATTAATTCCTTATTCTCAGTTGAGAAATGCAACAACAAGCAATGATCCATGTACACTTCATCTCAGCATTTCAATATCCAACCTCTCTGCACAAGCACACTCCACAGTAACATAACATCTCAGATTGTAAGTCCCTAGGACTTGTTCAAGGCAAGCCAACATTCTAGTGGAAAGCAGCCATAGACCACACACTGTTCACAAGAAGCCCTCTAGGGACGTTCTTCATAGTCAAGTCTCTGGTTATGGGGATTGTCCAGTGTGGTGGAGCTGCCGCTACAGACAACTCAAACCACGGGATCATGAAGGAACCCCTGCTGCTACATCCCTGCATCAAAGTCAGTCCACTTTGGCCAGGACGAAGGCTGTTCGGCATGGGATGTACACCTGCAAACAAACACACAAGACCTGACTTGACTTCACTTGAAAGGAAAATGTATTGGGCAAAATTATTAATGCAAGTATCAGTATCACTCATGTTTCCTGAGTTCCTAATGAGACAAGGATCTCATCTTTCAACCGCTTGGGTGCAGCTTCTCTAGGTGTCAGTCACCTCTGACAATCTGTTACTTTCATCAGAAGAAATGCATGTCTTGCATCTGGGATGCATTTTAGTTTCTTTCCAAGCCTGGGTATGCCACCGACTTACAACATTAAGGCAGGACTTCCAATCCTGGGCCTTCTTGACAAAGCTGTTCTGTAGGAGGTGACTGGCTTTTCAGCCACAATGCATGTCTGCAATAGAGTCTGATCTTTGGATTGGAATATTTCAGCTGACATCAGTTCATTGTAAATTTAAAAGAAAACATTTTCGGACACCAAATTTACATATTTCATTATTGAAATTATATCATACCTTTATATTTATACACAAATTTTGACTTCCAATCTTTGTAACAGGACCATGCATCCACAAGCAAACTCTGTTCAGTCTGTTCATTTCTCTGATAAGATCATGAGACAAAAAAAATAAATAGAATTATAATACGTATATTCCTGATATTTACAGCAAATCGAACAAATTCTGGATCCATCTATTGCCTCTTATTCAATTATGCACCAGCAGTTACTAAAGTTTCCTGCCAATTATCCCCTCACTGCAGCAAACAGCATCTCTTGAGCAGCTCATCAAGCTCAAGGCTAACACTCCACACGCTACAGTGAGGCATCAATTCAATGAAGGACTGGAGCAAAGGGGAAAGGCAACGTACAAAAGTGTGGTATGGCCGCCCGTTCCATCCCTCATTGAAGGTGTGGAATTCCACTCCATGGTCCAGGCGCTTGTGACCCCCGAACTCCTCGGCATCAGAGTCCAGCACCATCTTGTATCTGCTTCTGTCAAGGTCTGACTCTTTGACTTTGAAATGGTGTGTGTTCTTCTACAACTTCTCTGTAAACTTCAGACACATGATTGGCATAGACAGCCTAGCTTTTCCATGCACTCTGAAGTCCTTAGTCTCATCATGACATGGACACTATGAAATCACTCATGTGTGGATTAAACTTAAAAAGAAAATTTGCCGAGAACAAATTACAAATGTGCACACATCTGGAAATCATATTCATGAACATAGTGGGCTCTGATTTAGAAATAGGCATTTGCTTCCTTGCTGTTCACCCAGCAGAAAACATGCCCATGCATACTCACACACACACACACACACACACACACACATTCACACAGCATGCACACATAAACATATATATATATATACTCAAGCAAGAACATGCATATGAGCATGCATGCACAGTAGCACATGCAGGAACATGCATACACGAACAGGCATGCATGGAAACAAACACACACACATGCACGTATGCACACATGAACGCACTCAAAGTTACACCAGCACACACAAAAATGTTTATACAAAGTATGTTTTCATTGCCCAGGCTACTGAGCACGCAGCACGCCAGGTAGCAAAGGATACTTTCCAGGGAATCCCACACCCACTTTGTAGTTGGTGTAGCTCTTGGTGGGATGGAAGTTGAAGACGAAGAGCAGCCTCTCTGCTCGGTCAAACACAATCACCTTGTCATCTTGATGCTTGCTGCTCAAATAGTTCTGAAACAGATGGCAGACAATGTCCAACATAGAGATCTGCCTTTAGTGGTAATGGACAAAATCTGTAGGCCTGTGTAATAATATTTATCCACTCATTTTATCTTTGGGGGTGGGTGGGTGGGAAGGAGGAGAGGACAGAGGAAAGGAGGGGGTCAGAGGGAGGAAGGACAGGACAGAGGGCGAGGGAGGAAACAGTCAGATGGATGAAGGGAGGAACGAAATGAGGGAGGGACAAACAGCTGAAGGGACAGAGGCTGAGAAACAGAGAGAGAAAGACAGAAAGAGGCTGAGAAACAGAGATGAGACAGACAGACACACAGACACACAGAGACACAGACACATAGACAGACATACAGACAGACAGATACACAGACACATAGACAGACACACAGACAGACACACAGACAGACACATAGACAGACACACAGACAGACACACAGACAGACAGACAGACAGACAGACAGACAGACAGACAGACAGACAGACAGACAGACAGACAGACAGACAGACAGACAGACAGACAGGCAGGCAGGCAGGCAGGCAGGACAGACAGACAGACAGACAGACAGACAGACAGACAGACAGACAGACAGACAGACAGACACACAGACAGACAGACAGACACTGTTACGGTTCAGACTTTATTCCATTTTCTACATTGTTTGAAACATTCGCCATGTCGATGTTTTGGCAGGAACAAGCTGAGCTTTGCACTCTGAGACCGGTTCGGACCGGCTGTTTCCAAAATTATCCGTGATGCAACAATGATTTGATTGGTTAAGGATGGTGGCGCATGCACTGTAAGTTTTCAGTCGAAAAACGTGGGAAAAACTAATCAGTTGACTCTGAGAATGTCGTCATGAGCAGACGTATTTCGAGGAGCTCTGTGTTGAGGTGGAACACGTTAAAGAAATTCTTCAAGTCCTCCCCCGACCATCTGAAAGGTTGTATTAAGAAGAACAGGGTCCTCTACGAATGAAGGTCCAGCTTTGACGGATTATGACGCAGAGTTTCGTCGTATGGAGTGCTTTCATCGTTTGACACTGAGCGCTTGCCGAGTGTTAAAACCGTGTCAGTACGGGTACATATGTGTGTGTGTGTGATCCACAGGTGTCTAAGGCCTTTCTAACGTCTCCAACCTCTCCTTTCGAGGTCTAGCCTTGAGAGAGAGTGTACTTGTGAATGCCCCTTTTCGGAGTGGACATTGTTTTTGGGGAGAAGTTTTCGTCGTTGGAACATTCGAGAATCGTCGTCGCCTATCTGCTTGAACTTGTGAGTAATCGGGGTAAACTTTGGTTTTGGGTCAGTGAAATTAATCCTCTACTTTTCAGTCAGAGAGTAGACTGATAGAATTGATTGACATTTTCATTCATATTGCCTTGAATTTGATTTTACTCATGATTAAGTCTGATTAAAGAAAATCTTTGATGAAAAATGTGTCACGTCATGCGAGCATGAGAATTAATTATCCCCCCTCCACTAGTGATACCCCTAGACACGAAAACAGAAAGAATTTGAGAATTGTGTGAGTGAGTGTGGAGGGAGGTGATAGACACAGAGAGTGAAAAACAGAGACAGAGGCAGAGACAAACACAGAAAAGCGAGCAATTGTCCAGACTGAGTTGCAACCTGTGAGTGGTTGAGCCAGGGGTAGTTTTTCTCCAGGTGCTGCATGGCGCGGTCAAAGTTGTACAGGAACTTGTACTTGAGGAGGTTGTCATCCACAAGGTTCCACTGGCGCCGGCAGTAGTGAAAGCTCTCATTGTTGCCAATGCGAGGAAAGTCCAGCCACTCGGGATGACCCCATTCATTCCCTGCAATGAAAAAGCAACACAGATGATATCAACTTTCGAAGCCACACATTTCATCCTTTCCTGGTTGTTTCAGTTACCTGAGATACATTGTTTTTTCAACATCCAGCAATACTTTCGACACTGGGGGTCACACAGTCATGCAGCAGATTGGTACCAGAGCTATAATTCAGCATTTGCTGATTTAGAGTCCTCACATGATGCCTTGTTACTTGTAAATATTCTGTACTTGGCATACAGAGGTTACTTCAGCATAATAAGGCGTGAAAACACATCAGCTGTTGGGTACACAACAATTTCAAGGCCAGCATTACAACTATCACCAGCTTTCAACTGATAACAGAGCCAAAGAAAGTGTCCAGTCCTACAGAGTGGTTTGACTTCTTAAGAATGTTTCTTACACTTACACACACACACACACACACACACACACACACACACACACACACACACAAACACCACACACACGCATATCCTGCGTGTACTTCAGCATAATAAGGCGTGAAAACACATCAGCTGTTGGGTACACAACAATTTCAAGGCCAGCATTACAACTATCACCAGCTTTCAACTGATAACAGAGCCAAAGAAAGTGTCCAGTCCTACAGAGTGGTTTGACTTCTTAAGAATGTTTCTTACACTTACACACACACACACACACACACACACACACACACACACACACACACACACACAAACACCACACACACGCATATCCTGCATGGCAATTATTGATAACAGAATCATTATACACTTCAAGATAGTGATCCAAAGAGTATTATCATCATGCTTTAGGTTCAGCTTGACAGCAGAGAACCAGTATTCATTTGCCTCTGAAAGTGGGGGCAAGTGCAAGCTAAGTCAGCATGGCAGACCTAACAGCAAGCTCTTTTGGATACCTACTGTACAATCCCCTCTTCCCCTCACCTCTCCTTGTGAAGACTCCTAAATCTTCATACCATCAGTCCCCTCCCCACTAGTCCTTCCCTTTCCCCTCCTCTGTCACCCCTCCCCTCCACTCACCCATGAAGTTCAGGTAGCCCTCTCCCCCAAGTCCCATGGTGAGCAGGCGAATCATCTTGTGAAGGGCAATGCCACGGTCGATGATGAGGCTGGGAGGAGACACAGTGGACATGTGGGAGTACATCTCCTTGTCCATCAGCCAGAAGGCCAGGGTCTTGTCCCCCACAAGTGCCTGATCGTGGCTCTCGGCATAGGCGATGCACTTCTCACTGTATCGCCGGTTTATCAGCGTGTGAGTAAGCTTCTCTAGGTCCCATTGGTCATCGCTCATCTCCTTCAGGAACTGCATCAACACCAGGTAGGCAGCTGAGATTTGTGTTGATGGAAGCTTTTAGGCACACTGGGCAGGATGACCATGCCAACAAATGAACAATGGAGTGGGATGAAGGCAGGGATGTCTACAGATGGAGAGGGATGAAGGCAGGGATGTCTACAGGTGGAGCGGGATGAAGGCAGGGATGTCTACAGGTGGAGCGGGATGAAGGCAGGGAGGTCTACAGGTGGAGCGGGATGAAGGCAGGGATGTCTACAGGTGGAGCGGGATGAAGGCAGGGATGTCTACAGGTGGAGCGGGATGATGGAAGGGATATTTACAGGTGGAGCGGGATGAAGGCAGGGATGTCTACCGGTGGAGTGGGATGAAGGCAGGGATATTTACAGGTGGAGCGGGATGAAGGCAGGGATGTCTACCGGTGGAGCGGGATGAAGGCAGGGATGTCTACCAGTGGAGCGGGATGATGGCAGGGATGTCTACAGGTGGAGCGGGATGAAGGCAGGGATGTCTACAGGTGGAGCGGGATGAAGGCAGGGATGTCTACAGGTGGAGCGGGATGATGGCAGGGATGTCTACAGGTGGAGTGGGATGAAGGCAGGGACATCTACAGGTGGAGTGGGATGAAGGCAGGGATGTCTACAGGTGGAGTGGGATGATGGCAGGGATGTCTACAGGTGGAGTGGGATGAAGGCAGGGATGTCTACAGGTGGAGCGGGATGACAGCAGGGATGTCTACAGGTGGAGTGGTTTGATGGCAGGGATGTCTACAGGTGGAGCGGGATGACAGCAGGGATGTCTACAGGTGGAGTGGGATGACAGCAGGGATGTCTACAGGTGGAGTGGGATGACAGCAGGGATGTCTACAGGTGGAGTGGTTTGATGGCAGGGATGTCTACAGGTGGAGCGGGATGATGGAAGGGACATCTACAGGTGGAGCGGGATGAAGGCAGGGATGTCTACAGGTGGAGCGGGATGACGGCAGGGATGTCTACAGGTGGAGCGGGATGACGGCAGGGATGTCTACAGGTGGAGTGGGATGAAGGCAGGGACATCTACATGTAGAGTGGGATGACGGCAGGGATGTCTACAGGTGGAGTGGGATGATGGCAGGGACATCTACATGTAGAGTGGGATGAAGGCAGGGATGTCTACAGGTGGAGCGGGATGACGGCAGGGATGTCTACAGGTGGAGTGGGATGATGGCAGGGACATCTACAGGTGGAGCGGGATGAAGGCAGGGATGTCTACAGGTGGAGCGGGATGAAGGCAGGGATGTCTACAGGTGGTTTGGGATGATGGCAGGGATGTCTACAGGTGGAGCGGGATGAAGGCAGGGATGTCTACAGGTGGAGCGGGATGACGGCAGGGATGTCTACAGGTGGAGCGGGATGAAGGCAGGGACATCTACAGGTGGAGCGGGTTGACGGCAGGGACATCTACAGGTGGAGTGGGATGAAGGCAGGGACATCTACAGGTGGAGTGGGATGAAGGCAGGGACATCTACAGGTGGAGTGGGATGAAGGCAGGGACATCTACAGGTGGAGTGGGATGATGGCAGGGATGTCTACAGGTGGAGTGGGATGAAGGCAGGGATGTCTACAGGTGGAGCGGGATGAAGGCAGGGACATCTACAGGTGGAGCGGGATGAAGGCAGGGATGTCTACAGGTGGAGCGGGATGATGGCAGGGAGGTCTACAGGTGGAGCGGGATGAAGGCAGGGACATCTACAGGTGGAGCGGGATGAAGGCAGGGATGTCTACAGGTGGAGCGGGATGAAGGCAGGGACATCTACAGGTGGAGCGGGATGAAGGCAGGGATGTCTACAGGTGGAGTGGGATGAAGGCAGGGATATCTACAGGTGGAGTGGTTTGATGGCAGGGACATCTACAGGTGGAGCGGGATGAAGGCAGGGATGTCTACAGGTGGAGTGGGATGAAGGCAGGGATATCTACAGGTGGAGTGGTTTGATGGCAGGGACATCTACATGTAGAGCGGGATGAAGGCAGGGATGTCTACAGGTGGAGCGGGATGAAGGCAGGGACATCTACAGGTGGAGCGGTTTGATGGCAGGGATGTCTACAGGTGGAGCGGGATGAAGGCAGGGACATCTACAGGTGGAGCGGGATGAAGGCAGGGATGTCTACAGGTGGAGTGGGATGAAGGCAGGGATGTCTACAGGTGGAGCGGGATGAAGGCAGGTACATCTACAGGTGGAGCGGGATGAAGGCAGGGATGTCTACAGGTGGAGAGGGATGAAGGCAGGGATGTCTACAGGTGGAGTGGGATGAAGGCAGGGACATCTACAGGTGGAGCGGGATGAAGGCAGGGATGTCTACAGGTGGAGTGGGATGAAGGCAGGGATGTCTACAGGTGGAGTGGGATGAAGGCAGGGACATCTACAGGTGGAGCGGGATGAAGGCAGGGATGTCTACAGGTGGAGTGGGATGATGGAAGGGATATTTACAGGTGGAGCGGGATGAAGGCAGGGATGTCTACAGGTGGAGCGGGATGAAGGCAGGGATGTCTACAGGTGGAGCGGGATGATGGAAGGGATATTTACAGGTGGAGCGGGATGAAGGCAGGGATGTCTACCGGTGGAGTGGGATGAAGGCAGGGATATTTACAGGTGGAGCGGGATGAAGGCAGGGATGTCTACTTGTGGAGTGGGATGATGACAAAGTCACAAAATGCTGGAGTGGGAGGTAGCAGTGGCTTCAGAATGGAGTTGGATGACTAAAATCTTCATCATGAATGGTAAAAGTGGGATGGTAATGGAGACATGGATACAGAGGTGTGGAAAGTGTGGCGAGCGGCATGTCGACAACAACAAGCGAGCGAAGTCCATCACCTACAGCAAGATCTGCAAGCAGGAACTTCGAAACCAGGACAGACGGGTTGCGCACTCCATCGCTAACATTTTCTTCAAACTGAAGAAACTTCAAATGTTGCAGATCAGCGACCTTGCCACCACAGCACTAAGGAAAGTGAAGGGGAAACAGCCTGGCTACACTGCTGGTCAGTTGTCAAAGGAGGGTGCCTGCGGCGCCTTTACATGGCCTTGTTTACTGACCAATTTGGTCACATTTCATACAGGTCAAAGTGACCTTGACCTTGATGATATGTGACCAAATGTGGCTCATGATGAAAGTATGACATATGCCCCACACAATTATGAAGTTTGAAACAGTTATCTTTCATACTTCAGGGTCAAGGTCACTTCACAATATGTATACAATCAACTTTGAAGAGCTCCTGTGACCTTGATGTTGAAGCAAGGTCAACCAAACTGGTATCAAAAGATAGAGATTACTTTGCCCTATATACCAAATATAGGTCAGGTATCCAATGTCAAAAACTTCAGAGAAAATTGGGAAAATGTGAAAATGGCTGTTTTTTAGACAACATGTATGGCCCCTGTGACCTTGACCTTGAAGCAAGGTCGAGTCACTGTGTATGTTTTTTGAGGCCTTGTCATCATACACCATCATGCCACATTTGGTGTTAATAGATTTAACAGTGTCCGAGAAAAGTCAAACGTTAAAGTTTTTACGGACGCTTGGACGCCCGCCTGGACGGACGACACGGGTGAGTACATACTCACTTTTGCTTTGCATGTGAGTCAAAAATTATTTATTTCTAATCAACCACAAACATTATCAAGTCAGCACAATAACCACTTACGTTTCCTTTGTAAAAATCTTTCAATCTTCCATGAGAAAATATTAAATGAATACATATATTTCAAAAACATCTCAGATTTAAACTTCATTCAGGTAGCTTGCTGAAGCAATGGTTTATTAGAGATTCTTTAGTTCCTCTCATTAACCAGGCCTCATGTAGCTTAATTTGGATGCAATGCCAAAAATCATCCCTCCCTCCATTTGTCTATCCATTCACCTTGATCCAGATGTCGGGGACGGCCATGGCAAGACGGTAGTCAAAGCCACCTCCTCCTTCTTCCACAGGACGACACAGGGCGGGCATTCCGGACACGTCCTCAGCCACCGTCACCAGAAACTTGGGGTAGACCTGTCTCAGCATGTAGTTGGCCAGCATCAGGTAGACCACTGCCTCAGTGTTGGTGTTCAGCCCAAAGTACTCGTGGTAATCGCCACTGAAGCCATGGCCTGTCAGGACATAGAGTGGAGTGATCAGCAGAACCCAAAGTCTAAACTCTTTTTAGGGTAAAGGTAAAGGTTACAATTTTACAAACAACTTGCCACCCACATCTGGGATTCAAACTACTTTCACACTCTACCCTGTTATCAGTGAGCCATTTACCTGGCAACAAACACATGAGAAATCACTAGGCTACAGACTTTAGAAAAAAAAACTAAAAATCGAAGAAAAAGCATTTTTGTGCATTTCATGGAAATGAACGCCCACATAGCACTTTGCTTGAATCCACAGTATGATTAGCATGCATAACATCCTGAGCAAACATCAGGTCATCTTACATTTGGTCAGTAAAAACACTTCAGGCAAACATAACACAGGCAGGTAGGAAATGGCATATAAGCCCATTCAAAAGGACCAACAAAGTCAGCCAAACTAACATTCATACAGTCACCCACAAGAAGAGCGACTGAAGGGCTGACATCTCTTGCATCTCTAAACTTAGCACATAAAAAATTGAAGATGAAAGAAATCCTTTGTGGCAGAGTTGCAGACTGCCTACCCATGCCATGGGAGTGGTACAGCATGGAGGTGACGCCGTCAAAGCGGAAGCCGTCAAAGTGGTACTCCTCAATCCACCACCGCAGGTTGGACAGGAGGAACCTCAGCACCTCCCACCTGATGGCACGAGGAAATGGACAAAGGTAAGACACATGTCAGAACATGATCCACTGACAGTTCATTGTAGGCCTGAACTCAGCTCCCCAAATAGTCATGGGGAAACATTGTGCCATAGCAATGCAAGCATATGATGACGTTAAATACATTCTATCATAATGAACATTTCTTTTAAAAGTTTAAAAAAAGTTGCTGCTACTCAGGCGAACATTTACTGCCACTCACTAATCCTACCTTGACACTAACACTGCAAAAACTGGTTCCTTTCAAGCCTTGACCAGTTTATTTCTCAGAAATAGGAGTCTGGATTGACCTTAACAAATGAATACACCAGAAAGGCCATGAAAAATATGTAGTAAATGCCATAACTTCAACTAGATACTGCAGAGAATTATTTCATCTGAACTGAAATACATCGTTACTTGTATTTTTGGTAGTTCACCACAAACTTGTGAAGTTTTGCAACATTTTCAGGTCTTCATGCTCTGTTTTTATTGCCTGAGTGGAATTGTATTGATTACTGGAAAGTCTCGTCAGCTAAGGAAGGCTATTGAAGAGTCATGACCATGATAGTAGAGAGTCTGACAAATCCTACATCAACACATGCCTAAAAGCATGGAATTCTATACGGCAACAATTCTGTGTCCTCTTTGTTCATGATACTATCAAGACTGCCATGTAAATTACTAACTTCATACAGCATCAGTATATTTTTAATCACAGAAAAGCAGGTTTTGTCACGCAACCCTTAAAACACTGATTTATCCCATTCCATTTGTCATCAAAAGCTGAGCAAATCCATGGCCAACTCACTCGGTGTAGTTGAAGAGTCTGGAGTCCCAGAGGTCATGGAAGCCACGGGGGTTGTCATGGAAGAAGCAGCCATTGGTGCCATCAAACTGGTTCAGGCCATCGAGGACATTCTTAGAGGCATGGCTGTGAACCACATCCAGCAGTACCGTGATCCCATGAGCGTGAGCAGCATCTACCAACTCCTTCAACTCTTCGGGTGTTCCGTAGCGGCTGTAATAAGAGTTACCTCCCTTGTATAAAAACAGAATCAGTTGTCTCCCATGTTTTCAGCCACACTGCATGTTGAACACTGGTGAATTCGACTCGACTCAAGTTTTATTTCCCTCTAAGAATCACATTTTCCATCAAACAAGCAACAATCTTGGCATATCAAAGTATCACTACTTGTTCTCAATACTTTGCAATTTCTTTTAAATTTACTTACAATTATTCACTGCTGGAGCAACAAGTAAGGAAACTTGGCAGACAAATGCTGCATTTCCCAGAAGACATCAGTGCCTTCCAAATGCTCACAGACAACTACTGGAGGCGATTGCTCATGAGGCCCAAAGCCTAAACCCATCTTCAAGAACGCCCACCATGAACAGTACTCCCTGAACAATTTTTTATTGCTGCGGTATGAATGAGCGACTTTTTATGAAATTATCTCCCTTGCCGCCGCTTGGCGGCGCGTCGGCTCCAAGGGGCTTGGTTGGTACACAGTGACAAGTTCTTTCGCTTAGATTAGACCTGAGTGTTCGAGGTTTTTTTAATTGTTTTCTTGCTGTCGCTTTCAAATCTGTTCACAGTACTAGGCTGGCTGGTTTACTTAGATGTGATTTTTTTTAATGCGTGCTAGCTGATATTAGGTTTAGAGCTTGAATTTTCGATATTACACAAGTTCTTTTTCGCTTACAACTCCAGTGTTTGAACCAATGAAAACCACGGAAAGAGATGGCCGTTTCGTTCCTTGCATCTCATTGGCCAGCTTGTCATGAGGTCAGCCCGTGATCACGCGCTGACCTCATGACAGTTGTAAGCGAAAAAGCGAGTTGTAAGCGTAGATGTGATTTTTTTTAATGCGTGCTAACTGATATTAGATTTAGAGCTTGAATTTTCAATGATATTACGCTTACAACTCGCTTTTTCGCTTACAACTGTCATGAGGTCAGCGCGTGATCACGGGCTGACCTCATGACAAGCTGGCCAATGAGATGCAAGGAACGAAACGGCCATCTCTTTCCGTGGTTTTCATTGGTTCAAACACTGGAGTTGTAAGCGAAAAAGAACTTGTGTAATATCGAAAATTCAAGCTCTAAATCTAATATCAGCTAGCACGCATTAAAAACAAGAAGGGCAATGCCCATACGACTCACATGCTTGACCTTGACCTTTATATGACCTTGACCTTCAGGTGACCTTCAAGGTCAAGGTCAAACAACTAAACCTACCAATGACATCATACACAAAGAAATGCTTTACACATTTTTCCTACCAAAATACATGTGACCTTGACCCAAGGTCAAGGTCATCCAAGGTCATGCAACACAAAGCTGTTAATTCAAGACATAGGAAGCACAATGGTGCTTATTGGCACTTTCTACCATGAGATATAGTCACTTTTAGTGGTTCACTACCCCATTTTGGTCACATTTCATAAGGGTCAAAGTGACCTTGACGATATGTGACCAAATGTGTCTCATGATGAAAGTATAACATGTGCCCCACATAATTATTAAGTTTGACACAGTTATCTTCCATAGTTCAGGGTCAAGGTCACTTCAAAATATGTATACAATCCAACTTTGAAGAGCTCCTGTGACCTTGACCTTGAAGCAAGGTCAACCAAACTGGTATCAAAAGATAGGGCTTGCTTTGACCTATATACCACTTGTAGCTAAGGTCGCCATTCTCAATAACGTGGGAGAAAATTGGGAAAATGTGAAAAATGACTGTTTTTGAGACCACATTTATGGCTCCTGTGACCTTGACCTTGAAGCAAGGTCAAGTCACTATGTATGTTTTTTGAGGCCTTGTCATCATACACCATCATGCCACATTTGGTGTTGATAGACTTAATAGTCTCCGAGAAAAATCCAACGTTTAAGTTTTTTACGGACGCCCGGACGGACGGACGGACGACACGGCTCAGTACATAGACTCACTTTTGCTTCGCATGTGAGTCAAAAATCACATCTAAGTAAACCAGCCAGCCTAGTACTGTGAACAGATTTGAAAGCGACAGCAAGAAAACAATTTAAAAAACCTCGAACACTCAGGTCTAATCTAAGCGAAAGAACTTGTCACTGTGTACCAACCAAGCCCCTTGGAGCCGACGCGCCGCCAAGCGGCGGCAAGGGAGATAATTTCCAAAAAAGTCGCTCATTGCTGTCCTCTGGGAAACTCGGCTCTGACATTGGCTGTGTACCTGGAGGCAGCAAAGAAACTGGTGACCTGGTAGCCAAAGCTGGCATAGTACGCATGCTCCATGATGGCCATGAGCTGGATGGCGTTGTAGCCTGAAACACACAAGTCTTCAGTGACACATCAACTCATAATTATGTGCTGTATTAATCATAACCAGTAGTGGGTATTGCAAGAAATAAAATAATCTACTTGGGTGTTGTAGCCTGGCGCTATTATCATGACTGACATACCCATGTAATAAAAAGAGAAAAAAAAGAGAAAATTGTAGACTATGAACAGGTGTGGGCCATACCCAAGTTGCAGCCTGGAAACACCTTCAGTGATACAGACTCATTCTGCACATATTACATGTACACTACCAGTCATAGGTAAAGCAGATGTATCACCTTGGAAACTCACACAATGGTTTTACTTACACGCTCAAGGAATACATCATTACCAGCCACACAAACACTTCCAGCCTCTTGGCAGCTCAGCCAGGGACAGCCACAACCAGCTGTTTTCACTACAAGGATATTCCAGTCATTTTTCCCTTTGGCAAGCAACCAGAGGAAGATAAGTTAGTTGCCATGCCATACTTACAGTACTCTGTGACTACTATCTCAATTTCAGTTTCTACCCCTCATCAGGTTAACATTCACTGCCACTTCAGTACTGCACATCTTATTTTCAGTGAGAGTGCATCATTTGGCCAGAGCTGCTTCATGGGTTCCTCATTTGCCGACACTCCTGGCTGCTGAGCTGCTGGGGTCTACTCCAGTGGTTGAGCAAAAGGCTTGCAGATGGATGGCTGGAGAGTGTTTTACTGCCTGCCAGCCTTTGTAGGCTATGGTAGGTCATTAAGCACAAAAATCACTAAAACAGTTAAGAGTAAACACAAATCAAGTCAGGGTGTCCCTAATTATTTGCCTCTTATGATTTGCATAGAGAGACCCGGTGGGTCAATTCTTACCTCGAACCCATAAGGGGAGCTTGCAAGGGGTATTGGGACAGAGTCAGATCACTAAGACACTACAGAGCACTCAAACCACCCTGGCAGAATAAGCTCAACCCACATCAAGCAATAAACAGGTTGTCAAGTCCTACATCTAACCCACAACGAACAACCATACAATCATCTACCAATCAAATATAGAAAAGTAACACCTAGCCCTCATTCATACTTCTTTCTGGCAAGAGGATTTTCCTATGAAGCAGAATTGACTCAGAAAATGAATCACTCTCAAAGTTGACTTCTTGCACATATTCCCCCATCTCTCTCTTCTCTCCCACTGAACTCCCTTCATACCAAGGTCAACAACTCTGGGGATGATGGTGTGGGTGAATTCTCGGTAAGAGGCCACTTTTCCCTCCCAGGAGCATATGCCAACATGACTTTCATAAATCCTCAGTCGGTCTGGCTTGGGTGGGTGTGGGTGACGAAACTTGTACACCTGTAATCAACATCACAGGTGAGCAACAGCAGAAAGTAAAGTATGATTGAGCACAACATCCATCGTGGCTGATCAACGTTGCTAAGTTCATTGACAAATAACAAAAAGGGTTGGATCTGCTCTTCAAAGAGCACTAAACAGTCAAAAGATGTGTTTTCAAATTCAAAACTTAATTTAAATAGCAGACAAAATATGTAATCTACAAAAACTCCACATCAACGAAGGCTACATTAGGAGTCAAATTATAAAAGGTGTTACCAACTTGTTTATTGCTTGCCACAATGCCAGTAATGACAAATATAATGCAAGGTCATACCTGCTTGATACCCCTCTCATCAGCTGGAAGCCCTGGCTGCTGGGCTTTAGGGGCTTGCAAAACTCACCTCCATGGATGGGGGATCCCAGAACAGCTGTTCATAGATGGGCACGTCCTTGGGGCGGTTGACATACTTGGCCCAAGGACACATGCGGTCCAAAATCTCCCCAGCCTTGTTCTTCACCCCCAACTGCGGACAGTCACAAGGAAACCAGTTTGAGATTTGCTCTTGAGCTCTCCAGGACAACATGTCTAAGTTCTTTCTCAGATTGTACAACTTAACAGATATTGTGATGAGATTGGTTTGAATAAGAATCATTTTTAAAAGCCACATGATAAAGCAACCAAACTGAAAGCAACTTGTACATTCAAAGGGTCAGGGTAGCCAGTGAAAGAGAAAACAGTAGATCTATAGAAATATTAATGATGGTATCCATTCCTACACACACACAGTCTTTCCCTCTATGACAGGATCATACAGTTCTAAACATCTACTTGGCAGAGCTATGTCAGTTGCCAAGGGAAACAACTCCATGCAACATTTTACATTAGGCTTGTTCAGGAGTACAAAGCGCTGCATGAGCGCTTCATGTTGGCAATTGAGCGCTCTTTGCCTCTCCTGAACACCTACAGATTTAGTGCAGCGCTTCACTTGTTAAAGGGGAGGTAAATCTTCTGCGCCCCATGTTGTGTTGCTAGACGCTAAGAAAGTGTTTTCTTAGTCACAGACATCATTTATGCACGTTTAAATGTATTCTGAATGAATAAAGTCCACTACTGTGTCATCCTTACTTGCCATTACTCGCGCATACAGGGCGCTTGGGGCAAATAAAGCCTGTTTCAGTCCCAAAATGGTGTTTCTGAGGGTTATTTTATGCATCGACGGCCAGTGCGGGATCGAAGACGCCATTTTGAAAATCGTGTGAATCACCTCGGATCTGTGATGCACAGCGCTGCTCAGCACTGAGTGAATCACGCCCCCAAATTGTTGTTCAGGAGTGAAACACGTGTAGCGCTGTGCAGCGCTTCGCAGCTCTGTGCCTCCTGAACAAGCCTATTGTTTATCCAGAGGGCATTGACCCCTTTCAGCCTAGAAATTTTGCAGGGCTGAAATTTGGCTAAATTTTCCATTCAGTAGTTGTTCTGGTCCCCCAAATATCTCAATAGCAGTGTCTGTTCTATCAGACATCCATCCAGCTGGAAACTTCAACATTTCAAACCAGCAACAATCCACAACTGCTCTACTTGAGCAACTACTGAACAAAAAATTCTGCCAAAATGTTAGTCATGTAACAATCTTAAAACAAACAGCACCATCCTCTATACTAACTGAATGAAGAAAACAAGAAGGGCAAAGCCCATATGACTCACATGCTTGACCTTGATATGACATTGACCTTTACATGACCTTGACCTTTACATGACCTTGACCTTCATGTGACCTTCAAGGTCAAGGTCAAACAACTAAACCTACCAATGACATCATACACTAAGAAATGCTTTACACATTTTTCCTATCAAAATACATGTGACCTTGACCCAAGGTCAAGGTCATCCAAGGTCATGCAACACAAAGCTGTTAATTCAAGACATAGGAAACACAATGGTGCTTATTGGCACTTTCTACCATGAGATATGGTCACTTTTTTTAGTGGTTCACTACCCCATTTTGGTCACATTTCATAAGGGTCAAAGTGACCTTGACCTTGATGATATGTGACCAAATGTGTCTCATGATGAAAGTATAACATGTGCCCCACATAATTATTAAGTTTGAAACAGTTATCTTCCATAGTTCAGGGTCAAGGTCACTTCAAAATATGTATACAATCCAACTTTGAAGAGCTCCTGTGACCTTGACCTTGAAGCAAGGTCAACCAAACTGGTATCAAAAGATAGGGATTACTTTGCCCTATATACCATATATAGGTCAGGTATCCAATCTCAAAAACTTCAGAGAAAATTGAGAAAATGTGAAAAATGACTTTTTTAGACAACATTTATGGCCCCTGCGACCTTGACCTTGAAGCAAGGACAAGTCACTATGTACGTTTTTTGAGGCCTTGTCATCATACACCATCATGCCACATTTGGTATTGATAGACTTAATTGTCTCCGAGAAAATTCCAACGTTAAAGTTTTCGGACGCCCGGACCGGACGCCCGGACGCCCGGACGGACGAAACGGGTGAGTACATAGACTCACTTTTGCTTCGCATGTGAGTCAAAAAAGGTTTGTAACCCAGATAAGGTTAATCAATTCAAAATTTGAGATAAAAGATGTTCCAATATGTTTAAAATAGAGCTCTTTTCCCAGTTCCATAGCCTACCTTGATCTTGGACAGGTGTTTGATGGGACAGGAGCCACCCTCATTGGCAGGGATGTGGAGAGACCACTTGCCAAATCCCTCACTCTTGAAGGCGTACCTCTCCTCTATCTTCCAGTCGTCTGCCACACAAACATTCCCGTCTGTATCTGGCTCATGCAAAGATGGAGTTATCCAACCACAAGTCAAGCAACACCATTATAATTTTCCCATGCTTTACCACATGTTCAATTTCACATTTGCTCTTCACAGGAATCAGGGGAATTCTCATGCCTGATAAAGCAATTACAGTGAACAATTACTGCACCTCAAACGATGAATAAATCAAAGATCTTAATGAATATTTGGGCATCCACACAGAAGACTGACCACAAGATTGAAAGTAAGAAAACCAAGAGAAGGCTTGCCCACTCACTGAAGTCACCACGAATGTACATGCGGTCTGCCCCGGGAGCCCATTCCAGCACACTGATGCTGTTGTCAGGGTTACGGTGTATTCCAAACTTCTGGTATCCCAAGGCAAACTTTTCAATGCTGCCTTCATTTCTGATGATCTGTTGCACCAAATCCTGGAAGCAGCCATATCTAGGGAGAAAGGCAAGATTTGGTGTGAAGATCCAAAAGGAAAAGTGTTGTACTAAGAAATTTGGCAACTTCTGGAAGCAGCCACACCTAGGGAGAAAGGCAAGATTTAGTGTGAAGCTCAGTAAGTTACAGTGTTGCCACAATACATCTGACAAACAATTTAGCAGCTGGTCCACTAATGACACATGAAGTGGAGGGAGATAGAACCTAGTGCACATCAGCTTGAAGACTCTGAACTCTACTGAAGAAACTGACCTGCTCAATTTGTCTCTTGCTTCCAGGAGCACTTGAAAACCTGGCAGTTCCAGAAGTGAACTCCCTTCCCACTTTTTCCATTCCTACTTCTATTAAGTGCCCAAGAGGA
>JAWQFJ010003247.1:40829-51773 GCA_034096865.1 Theodoxus fluviatilis | reverse complement strand
ATCTATCTATCTATCTATCTATCTATCTATCTATCTATCTATATCTATCTATCTATCTATCTATATATCTATCTATCTATCTATCTATCTATCTATCTATCTATCTATCTATCTATCTATCTATCTATCTATCTATCTATCTATCTATCTATCTATCTATCTATCTATCTATCTATCTATCTATCTATCTATCTATCTATCTATCTATCTATCTATCTATCTATCTATCTATCTATCTATCTATCTATCTATCTATCTATCTATCTATCTATCTATCTATCTATCTATCTATCTATCTATCTATCTATCTATCTATCTATCTATCTATCTATCTATCTATCTATCTATCTATCTATCTATCTATCTATCTATCTATCTATCTATCTATCTATCTATCTATCTATCTATCTATCTATCTATCTATCTATCTATCTATCTATCTATCTATCTATCTATCTATCTATCTATCTATCTATCTATCTATCTATCTATCTATCTATCTATCTATCTATCTATCTATCTATCTATCTATCTATCTATCTATCTATCTATCTATCTATCTATCTATCTATCTATCTATCTATCTATCTATATCTATCTATCTATCTATCTATCTATCTATCTATCTATCTATCTATCTATCTATCTATCTATCTATCTATCTATCTATCTATCTATCTATCTATCTATCTATCTATCTATCTATCTATCTATCTATCTATCTATCTATCTATCTATCTATCTATCTATCTATCTATCTATCTATCTATCTATCTATCTATCTATCTATCTATCTATCTATCTATCTATCTCTATCTATCTATCTATCTATCTATCTATCTATCTATCTATCTATCTATCTATCTATCTATCTATCTATCTATCTATCTATCTATCTATCTATCTATCTATCTATCTATCTATCTATCTATCTATCTATCTATCTATCTATCTATCTATCTATCTATCTATCTATCTATCTATCTATCTATCTATCTATCTATCTATCTATCTATCTATCTATCTATCTATCTATCTATCTATCTATCTATCTATCTATCTATCTATCTCTATCTATCTATCTCTATCTATCTATCTATCTATCTATCTATCTATCTATCTATCTATCTATCTATCTATCTATCTATCTATCTATCTATCTATCTATCTATCTATCTATCTGTCTATCTATCTATCTATCTATCTATCTATCTATCTATCTATCTATCTATCTCTCTATCTATCTATCTATCTATCTATCTATCTATCTATCTATCTATCTATCTATCTATCTATCTATCTATCTATCTATCTCTATCTATCTATCTATCTATCTATCTATCTATCTATCTATCTATCTATCTATCTATCTATCTATCTATCTATCTATCTATCTATCTATCTATCTATCTATCTATCTATCTATCTATCTATCTATCTATCTATCTATCTATCTATCTATCTATCTATCTATCTATCTATCTATCTATCTATCTATCTATCTATCTATCTATCTATCTATCTATCTATCTATCTATCTATCTATCTATCTATCTATCTATCTATCTATCTATCTATCTATCTATCTATCTATCTATCTATCTATCTATCTATCTATCTATCTATCTATCTATCTATCTATCTATCTATCTATCTATCTATCTATCTATCTATCTATCTATCTATCTATCTATCTATCTATCTATCTATCTATCTATCTATCTATCTATCTATCTATCTATCTATCTATCTATCTATCTATCTATCTATCTATCTCTATCTATCTATCTATCTATCTATCTATCTATCTATCTATCTATCTATCTATCTATCTATCATCTATCTATCTATCTATCTATCTATCTATCTATCTATCTATCTATCTATCTCTATCTATCTATCTATCTATCTATCTATCTATCTATCTATCTATCTATCTATCTATCTATCTATCTATCTATCTATCTATCTATCTATCTATCTATCTATCTATCTATCTATCTATCTATCTATCTATCTATCTATCTATCTATCTATCTATCTATCTATCTATCTATCTATCTATCTATCTATCTATCTATCTATCTATCTATCTATCTATCTATCTATCTATCTATCTATCTATCTATCTATCTATCTATCTATCTATCTATCTATCTATCTATCTATCTATCTATCTATCTATCTATCTATCTATCTATCTATCTATCTATCTATCTATCTATCTATCTATCTATCTATCTATCTATCTATCTATCTATCTATCTATCTATCTATCTATCTATCTATCTATCTATCTCTATCTATCTCTCTATCTATCTATCTATCTATCTATCTATCTATCTATCTCTATCTATCTCTCTCTATCTATCTCTCTATCTATCTCTATATCTATCTATATATCTCTATCTCTCTATCTAACTCTCTATCTATCTCTCTATCTATCTCTCTCTATCTCTCACTATCTCTCTGTATCTCTCTCTATCTCTCTCTATCTCTCTATCTATCTCTCTATATATATCTCTCTATCTCTCTCTGTCTATCTCTCTATCTAACTATCTATATATATCTATCTCTCTGTCTCTCTATATCTATTTATCAATGTATATCTCTACCTCTCTATCACTCTCTGTCTCTCTATCACTATATCTATCTCTCTGTCTCTCTGTATCTCTCTATCACTATCTATCTCTATCTCTCTATTTCTCTATATCTCTCTATCTCTCTTTTTCTTATTTTCTCTCTCTATCTCTCTCTATCTCTCACTATCTCTTTCTCTATCTCTCTCTATCTCTTTCTCTATCTCTCTATCTCTCTCTATCTATCTCTCTCTATCTCTCCCTCTCTATATCTCTCTATCTCTCTATCTATCTCTTTCTATCTCTCTCTTTCTCTCTCCCTCTATCTCTCTCTCTTTATCTCTATCGCTCCATCTCTCTATCTCTCTCTATTTCTCTCTATCCGTTTCTCTATATCTCTCCGTCTCTCTGTATTTCTCTCTCTATCTCTCTATCTCTCTGTCTCTCTATCTCATCTCTCTCTAAATATCTCTATATATGTATCTCTCTCTATCTCTATCTCTATCTCTAATTATATCTCTATCTCTATCTGTCTCTATCTTTCGCTATTTATATATATCTCTATCTATCTCTATATCTATATATCTCTCTCTATCTCTCTGTATCTCTCTGTATCTCTCTGTATCTCTCTCTTAATCTCTCCTCTCTATCTCTATCTCTCTCTTACTCTCTCTCTATCTCTCCATCTCTCTCTATCTCTTTCTCTATCTCTCTCTATCTCTTTCTCTATCTCTCTATATCTATCTCTCTCTATCTCTCCCTCTCTATATCTCTCTATCTCTCTCTCTCTATCTCTCTCTATCTCTTTCTATCTCTCTCTTTCTCTCTCTCCCTCTATCTCTCTCTCTTTATCTATATCGCTCCATCTCTCTCTATCTCTCTCTATTTCTCTCTATCCGTTTCTCTATCTCTCTCCGTCTCTCTGTATTTCTCTCTCTATCTCTATCTCTATCTGTCTCTATCTTTCGCTATTTATATATATCTCTATCTCTCTCTATATCTATATATCTCTCTCTAACTCTCTCTCTATATCTCGCTCTCTATATATCTCTCTCTATCTCTCTGTATCTCTCTGTATCTCTCTGTATCTCTCTTTTAATCTCTCCTCTCTATCTCTATCTCTCTCTTACTCTCTCTATCTCTATCTCTCTCTATCTTTCTCTATCTCTATCTATCTCTCTCTATTTCTAACTCTATCTTTTTCTATCACTCTTTCTCTCTATCTCTCTCTTACTCTATCTCTCAATTTATCTCTCTGTCTCTCTCTATATCTCCATCTCTCTCTTTATCTATATCTCTCTCTTTTCTCTCTATCTCTATCTGTCTATCTCTCTTTCTCTCTATATATATCTCTATATCTCTCCCTCTATCTCTCTATATCTCTCTATCTCTCTATCTTTCTCTATCTCTCCCTATCTCTCTGACTCTCTCTCTATCTCTCTGTCTCTCTATCTCTATCTCTCTTTCTCTCTCTATCTATCTCTATTTATCTCTATTTCTCTCTATCTCTATCTCTATATATATCTATCTCTCTATCTCTATCTCTTTATCTTTATATATCTCTCTATCTCTTTATCTATATCTTTATCTCTCTCTATCTCTTTCTTTCTCTCAACTCTTTCTCATCTCTCTCTCATCTCACGCATCTCTCTTATCTCTCTGTCTCACCTCTCTCATTTTTCTCTCATCTCTCTCATCTCTCTCTCATATATCTCTCTCATATCTCTCTCATCTCTCTCTTTCTCTCATCTCTCTCGCATCTCTCTCTCATCTCTATCTCATCTCTCTCATTTTTCTCTCATCTTTCTCTCATCTCTCTCATCTCTCTCTCATCTCTCTCATCTCTCTTTCATCTCTCTCTCATCTCTCTTTCATCTCTCTCATCCCTCTCATCTATCTCTCTCATCTCTCTCTTATCTCTCTCTTTCATCTCACTCTCTCATCTCTTCCTCATCTCTCTCATCTCTCTCATCTCTCTCTCTCATCTCTCTCATCTCTCTCTCTCTCATCTCCCAAACCAACAGAAATTAACCACGCACCCACCTAAATACATACCTACTTTCTCTGTTGCTACCCTAGCATCAATCTACATTCATACCCACCTACCTTTTTTCCACTTACCTACCTACGTACCTATCCATGCACCTGACCCAGTCAATTGAAGAACTGTGTTCTTTTTCTAACCAACCGCCATGAACATAAAAACCGCTAACGCTGAACCTCCAGGTTTTGGCATAAAAACCCCCCCCAATAAAGCTGTGAGGACCTTCACTAAACCTGGAGGGATGAAAAATCAAATACAGGACGTTTCGTACCCTGGATGTTTCGTACCATGGATGCAACGTACCCTAGTCGTTGTGTACCTCATTTAGTCGTAGGGTACCTTTTCTACCCTAACCCTAACCCTACCTCTAATCCTAACCCTAACCCGTAGGGTAAGGGTAAGGGTTAGGGTTAGGGTACGAAACGACTAGGTACGAAACGTCCAGGATACGAAACGACCCGCATCGTAAAAAATCCTTCTCTCTCCTTCACCAATGTTCTCGAAATTAATCCTCCTAGAAAATCTCATTGAAATTACGTCACGTTATTCGACGTCAAATGATTACGTCACGCATTTTGCATTCGGATTCTGTTGTAGCGTTTTCTTTGCAATGTATGTCGTAAAAAATAACTTTTTTCAAACCTCGATTCTGAAAATTTTATACGTTCAATCGGACCTAACTTCCAGTAAGTGTGCAAAATGTCAAGGAAATCCGTCCAGTAGTTTTTGAGAAATCAGCCGTTTAGTCGGGACATACAGACAGATAAATCATACAAAAGTGTGTCTTTTAGCTTGGGGCCTACACATCACACAACACATGGAGACAGTCACAGACCTACACACCACACAACACATGGAGACAGACAGTCACAGACCTACACACCACAACACATGGAGACAGTCACAGACCTACGCACCACACAACACATGAAGAGAGACAGACACAGACCTACACACCACACAGCACATGTAGACAGTTACAGACCTACACACCACTACACATGGAGACAGTCACAGACCTACACACCACAACACATGGAGACAGTCACAGACCTACACACCACAACACATGGAGACAGTCACAGACCTACACACCACACAACACATGGAGAGAGACAGACACAGACCTACACACCATCTTTGAAGTGCTGCAAGAACAAAACAAAACAAACGAAATGTTTCCCCCCTTACTCTGATTATTCCTTGTTTCGGAGACGACTGTGATTTTGACTTTTGAGTAGGCCTACACGAACACACAAGCTCGATACAGCCAGCAACAAGCTAGTTCGCGGGACGGGACAGTGAAATAGATCTATTTCACTCAGAATGTCGATCAATATAGGGCAACGTACTTATTTTTTAAATCAGGGATTGATTAAATCATCATATTTTTGTGACACTGAGACCAGACCATCAAAACAATTAGCACTAGGCCTTGAATCAAATCGTCGTACGAGATCTTACGTTGACTGCAAATGTACAACAGTGCCGCGTGATTGTGTCGACATTCAGCTAGTTCGCTGAGCGATTCCAGGCTTTTAACCAGCGAAGGCAACGATCTAGATGGTACATATACTTTACCGGTTTCACAAATGGAATGAATTTGACGCCAACACAGCGTAGTATCGCTTTTTTGCGTCTGCTGGTAGACGTTCATCATACGAAGAAGCCAAATGTTTTGTAAACGTAGGAAAAGAGTTTGACTCGATTAGGCTCTTACATCTATTGACTATCTAGGGAGGTGCTTCCGAGTGTACGAAATTCATTATCCTCAAAACTCTACTCGCAAATGACGTCACGTTGTTGATGACGTCACACATTTCGCAATTTGGCCATTCCATGAATGAAGTATTTGGGGAGGCGATGTCGAGTGTACGAACTTAAAAACCACTTTCTTTTCAAGCCTCGATTCTGAAAATTTGATACATTCAATCGGACATAACTTCCAGTAAGTGTGCAAAATGTCAAGGAAATCCGTCCAGTAGTTTTTGAGAAATCAGCCGTGGAGTCGGGACAGACACACACACAGACAGACAGACAGACAGACAGACAGACAGACAGACAGACAGACAGACAGACAGACAGACAGACAGACAGACAGACAGACAGACAGACAGACAGACAGACAGACAGACAGACAGACAGATAAAGTCTGTAGGACCTCCAGTAAACCTGGAGGAATAAATCGGGATATACGGATACTTTAACATAAAGCAGCCCGCACCACACTTATCGTTTTCAAATATGGTATGTTCCTTTTATATAAAAATGTGCTTTCTTAAGTACTTTGGAACTGAGATGGAGGATGAAGATTTATTACTTTGGTCTACTTTAAAGAAAAGCGCCACGTGCAGAAAGCAAATGAGCATTGTCAAGGCATCGCATTCACTTCAGCTTTGGTGCTGTTCATATAAGACCTAAACTACCCACCAGAGTGGATTATTTCTTTTGCAAACTACCATGGTATGCTTATTCTGAATGCACCAGACAAAACAGATATAGATGTGCCACCTGTAGAATAACATAGAGGCAGGAAATGAATAAGCAACGGTCTTGGGCGATGTTGTATTTATATCCACTAGTTTTGTTCTTGTTTCTGTGCTGAGTCTGACATGCTCTTGTGGCAAACGCACACACATAAGGAAAACTGTTTGTTTTCCATGATTCACATGTCTGGCAAAATATACATGTACACTGCATGAAAGAAAGCTTTATCATGCATTCAATGTTACTATGTAGTGGTAAGTCTTAAAGTTGTTTTGCAAAGAATGGGTCACAAGTAGAGAAATCGCACCACTACAGGTAACTGATAGTGTGATATGACCATGATTGCCAAACTGACATCTGCTCGTTTATGCTATTGCCTCGCCAGCTTTGCGTAAATGAGAATTCACCTCTTTTCCCGCTTTGCATCATGATTTGAGAATTCATTCTTTTAGATATCTGCGTTGTCTATATTGAGTATGGTTTGCTTCGTTCTTCTGGGCACTGATGCTCAGTGTGTGCTTTCCTAATTACACCCGGATGTTACCACTCAACAAACATGTTATTTTTATTCTCTCTCTCTCTCTTTCTCTCTCTCTCTCTTTCTCTGAATCTCTCTCTGTCTTTGCCTCTCTCTGTGTCTCTCTCTGTCTCTGTCTCTTTCTTTCTCTCTTTCTCTTTCTATGTGTCTCTTTCTTTCTCTCTCTATCTCTCTCTCTGTTTGTTTGTTGCAGGAACATTCAAATATAGAAAAAGCGCACATGTTTACTTGCAAACGATTTCTAAAAGTTGACGTGAAGACACCAAATCATCTTGTATATGGTGAAACAGGAAGGTTTCCCCTAAAAATCAATAGCACTATTAGGGCCATCAAATATTGGCTTAAACTACAAAACATGCCAAATGACAGATTACCTAAGCAAGCACTCCTTATGCTGTCAAGCGCAACTATCCCCAATGAACGAAACTGGTTGAAGTCTGTCAAAGATTGTCTCTGCGAATCAGGTTTTGCCTACATATGGTACAACAAAGGGACTAATAACGAAAGAAACTTCCTGAAAAACCTTAAGATTAGAGTCCAAGACTGCTATAGACAGAGATGGCATTGTAAGATTACTGAAAGTGAACGTCTGATATTGTACAGTACCTTCAAAAATACGTTTGAATGTGAAAAATATCTTAGTACAATAAACATAGCAAAATTTAGAGTTGCACTCACACGCTTCAGGTTGGGAGTACACGGACTTAATGGAAGCAAGTTATACAGAAGAGAAGAGATGAAATGTCCATTTTGTAATAACACGGAGGATGAAATGCATCTCTTGATGGTGTGCCCCACATATGAAGACCTGAGGGAAAAGTACATCAAAAGATACATCAAATTTATGAATACACAAGGTTTCGTATTCTTGATAGATGGACATGGGTACATAAAAACAAAACACGTCGCCATGTTTTTACACTACGCTCTCAACCGGCGTCAAAGACTTCAAGAGGGACATGTTGGGCAAGTAAGATAATTATGTATCATGGGTTTTAGCAGATAATTAGTTACCATTGTAAAGAATAAACAAAGCAACTGACCCAAGAGTATTGAGTACGTCATCTACCATTATGTTGTAAATGATCCGGGGGAAAATTACAATGCTGTTTTCATTATATATTGTACGACAAAATTGTTGTTTACCGATTGAAGTACTTTTGCTGTAATGAAGAACCTTCAACGAATGATGCGAATGTAAAATGTTGTGACGGGCCGTCGGCCTTACAATAAAGTTTCAAAAGTCAAAAGTCTCTGTTTGTTTGTCTGTCTGTATGTCTGTCTGTCTGTCTTTCTTTCTGTCTGTCTGTCTGTCTGTCTGTCTGTATGTCTGTCTGTCTGTTTGTCTGTCTGTCTGTCTGTGTGTCTGTCTGTGTGTCTGACTGACTGTCTGTCTGTCTGTCTGTATGTCTGTCTGTGTGTCTGTCTGTCTGTCTGTCTGTCTGTCTGTCTGTCTGTCTGACTGTATCTCTCTCTAAAGATATGTCTCTCTCTGTCTATTTCTCTCTCTGTGTCTATTTCTCTCTCTTTCTCTGTCTGTCTCTTTCTGTGTCTTACACTCTATCTCTGTCTCTTTCTCCCTCTCTCTCTGTCTGTCACTTTTCTCTCTCTTTCTCTATCACCGTCTCTCTCTGTATCTCTCTGTCTCTGTCTCTGTCTCTCTCTCTCTCTCTCTCTTTCTTTCTCTCTCTCTCTCTCTCTCTCTCTCTCTCTCTGGATTGTAGCTTTCATTTGAAAGGTACCAATAACCGGAAAACAAATAATGTACAAGTTTATATTATCCTCTAAGTAGACGATAAAAGAAATGTGCCAGCGTTGTAGCAGCCTCACGAATGTGTCAACCGCTGCTTGATTGTATTTGATACGTGTAAGAAAATACAAATTGTACTTGTTTATGCTCTGTTGCTTCTTAATGGGTAGTCGGCCTATGAACTAAATAACTTTCAGGTCAGTTTAAGTATTAGCTCAGTTCTCTCTCACTTTCTGTCTCTGAGAGTCTATGTCGCTTCGGGTCGAATTCTTGGAAGAAAAAAATAAAGAGACTGTGAATTGCTGTTGTATTATAACTTTCGTCGTGGATCTAAATCCATCTTTCAATACTTATATTTATCTGTATATTAATCTGTATATTTGAAACCTGAGATGGATCGTCGCTTGAATAAAAAGCATATCAAATCAATCTTTCTTTCTGTATCTGTCTATCTCTTTCTCTGTCTGTCTCTATCTCTTTCTCTGTCTGTCTCTATCTCTTTCTCTTTCTCTCTCTCTCTCCAGACGATATTACACGTAAAACGCAAAGAACAGTGCTGTCTGCTTCAAGGATAAGCCCAATAAAGCTTTCCAAGCATATCGTGCCTGTACGTTGACTCAGAAGAAGCACATTTGATCTACCTTTTTGAGAGCCGTGCTCGTGGGAAACCCTGTCACATTTAAAGCATTGAGGCGGCAGATAAGGACAATATATACATCAATATATATATATATATATATATATATATATATATATATATATGCCTGGCGTTATGCCTACATAGTACCCATAATATCACGGAATTATGTTCCTCGTGCAAGAATATGTGCTACTGTTTTGACTCCGTAAAGCCAGAACATGCGGGATACACTGCTGTAACACAGGACGTTAATGTTCTGCCTCACTTTTTTAGTGCTTCATTTAAAACTACCGATACTTGCTAAAGTATTGAATGCTCTTCATTTGTTGCATACTTATTTTGTTGTGCCGCCTCGATCAACGACCACATATGACTATCGCTGAAATCTGTATGGGTTATATTTTTGTTTATTGAGTGAGGCATCCTAATGGTTTACTAACATTCTTTGGTAATTGCCTACTTAAACATCCAGTGATTTTATTGCGAACTACTAGAAATGAGTGTGACCATTGCCATCTGCATCGTACATATAACTAGATGGGCACATTTAGATGCCATCCATGCCAGCGGGCGACAAGACCGAAAATTGTAAGGTACTACTGACACACGAATTCGACCTTAGAACGATAAAATCATTATTTTCGTTTGTTTCGAAATTTCCCATATCCTGATACGTATTTTTGCAGCTCTTACGAAATATTTAATGGTGTGTGATAAGCCATCACTTCGAGATCATCAAATTCAAGCAAGCAATGCATACCTTTCGTGATCAAATAGGCAGCTGGTGATCATATTCTGTTTCATGACTTTCCAGTAGAACCGATTTTGTTAGATTCACTTTGTAGCAACCTTGTCTACGAGCGAGAATCCTTGGCAACAGATTCTAAGTGTTTCCTTTCTCTCTCT
>JAWQFJ010003247.1:15829-38329 GCA_034096865.1 Theodoxus fluviatilis | reverse complement strand
GTGTGTGTTGTAGTGCGTGTGTGTATGTATGTATGTGTGTGTTTGTGTGTGTTTGTGTGTGTGTGTGTGTGTGTGTGTGTGTACGTGTATGTGAGTGCACATGCAAATGCGCACATGCATAAAGACCCAAGCTGAACACGTGCACACACTCACTTACACACTCAAACATACACACATGCGCTGGCGCACATAAGCACAAACACACACACACACGCACGCACGCGCACGCGCACACACACACACACACATACACTACTGAAAAATGCACGTTTGACTGCGCTGAGAAATACGTTTGTGTAGCTATCTTGCTTTAACACTTGCACGTTGATGATTGATACACTGCCCGGACAATTACAGACGGAAAGACAAGCATGCGAAAGCGCGCGCGCATACACACATGCTCATTCGCACGCATACACATGGATGCACGCAAGCGCACATACACACGCACACACACTCACACAGACAAACACACACACATGAACACACACACATACATGCACAGAGACATGCCAGGAAATGAACACAGAAAGACAGATCGCAGATGGACAGACCCAGACACACAAGCAGACACAATCAGGCAGACGCACATGCACACAACTACGCTGACGAACGCACAGACAGGCACGGGGAAAATCTCAGACAGACACAAGGACTTATTGACACATGGACACACATATTCACGCACAAAAACACAAGGCGAGACAAAAAGACAAACATGCACCAAAACAAACATATGCGCGTACACGTGGCCACGCATGCTAGCATAAACACGTGCAGCTAGCACACACATATGCTCACACAAACGTATAATGAACACACATACATACCCACAAAACGTGAAGAGAGAAAGAGAGGCAGTCCAAAAAAAACCAACACACACACACACAGACACACACACAGACACACACACGCACACACACACACACACACACACACACACACACACACACACAGAGGCATGGAAGGAAATATATACAAAAGTACAGACACAGAAAGACTTATCGCAGATGAACAGACACACAGGCACGCAAACAAATAAGCACACAGACAAACGCACATGCACACACACTATGCTGACAGACCTGTAGACAGACACATAAATATAAAATGCATACATACACAGGGACTTCTTTACGGATATTTTTATCTAAGCACACCGACGAAACCACACACATGGCCTGCCAGAACAACACATTTATCATACCCTGCAAGTCCACGAATGCGTACACCAAAGTATACACTCACACATGTTCCTCCACATAATGAACAAACGAACGAAAATTCTACTTGACGTGTTGCAAAATAGAAGATTCGAAAGATGCACATACAGCGTGCGCGTGCACACACACACACACACACACCCAAAAACACACAAACACACACACACACACACACACACACACACACACACACACACAGGCGGACAGGGGGAGAGAGGGAAAGAGAAGGGCGTAAGGAGCGACAGAAAGAGAAACGGAGAGACACACAGACAGCATCACAGACCGACAAGCAGACAGAATCCTATTGACAGAGAGAGAAAGGAGAGAGAGAGAGAGAGAGAGAGAGAGAGAGAGAGAGAGAGAGACAGAGAGAGACAGAGACAGAAGGAGACAGAGACAAAGAGAGAGAGAGAGAAACAGAGAGAGACAGATAAAACAGAGAAAGAGAGAAACAGAGAGAGATAGAGAGACAGAGAAAGAGCGACAAACAGAGAGAGACACAGAGAGAGATAGAGAAAGAGAGAAAGAGAGAGAGAGAGAGAGAGAAGCGACAGAGAGAGAGACACAGAGAGAGACAGACACAGAAAGAGACAGACATAGAAAAAGGAAAAGAGAGAGAGAGAGAGAGAGAGAGAGAGAGAGAGAGAGAACTTTATTCGTAGGCCGACTGCCCATTTGAATATGTCACAATACATACAATTCATGAGAGAGCCTTAACAATGGAATTTACGCTCTAGATCGTTTTGGGTATTAACATTTATTATATATTCCCGACATTCCTGTTCTCTCAAATTCATAGCATAGCATATGTACATCAACACGTCCACTGTTGCCCGAATATGATTCCCTTTTTAGAAGATAGGTATATTCCCTTCTTGATCTTAGATGTCATGCGTTAAACCTATTTCAGAGATCTGTGTATTTGATGCAGTCAAGTAGGAAATGTTTTTCGTCTTCAGTTTCATTTAAGAATGGACAAATTCGGTCTCCAGTTTTATGTCACAGTAGCGTTGATGGTATTTAGGCACTTGATACCCAAACAAAAACGTACAAAACGTCCCTAAATCGTTTGACGATGAGAAACGTTCTATATATTTCCTGACCAAACATGCTCTTGGAAACTGAGTATAACGAAAATACTGTTCTCCAGAGATGTTTTTCCATCTCACGACTGTCTGTAGGAATCTTGTAGCCTTTCATTTAGCTATTTCAGGAAGCGTGTCTCGTTACCTACTCCTCCGTTCATCCATACATAGGCATAACCTAGCTTGCACAGAGTATCCCTTAACATACGTATAGGACCAGGTCTTGTTGTCAGGAATTCTAGCATGTCGTAACACATCATATGCCTGTCCAGGTAGCCTGTGATATGCCATTTTGACATATTTAACCAGTATTTAACTGTTCTAAAAGTGTTGTTAATTACTGTAAGATATCTACCCTATTCACCACACAGAAAATGATTTGGATTTCTGATATCTAGCCCAAATAATTGTTTGCAAGCAGTTGTGAACTCTTTCTACCATATCCCATGTTTCGGCGCCAAATAGTACTTGTGCATCAAACAGCTTCATGGATACTGCAGGGCTGTTATTAGGAATAGCCCGCACTACTTCCAATATATGCACTGCTTTATGTTTACTTCTCACGGCAATCGCTTCTATAGAGGCATTTTCAGACAATTTAGTGCTGAAACCGCAACCCATATATTTACAGCTATTTACTACATTTAGCTTATCGTTGTCGAGGTACAACTTTCCTCCTTCCGCCAAGTGGCCACCCCTTGTAAAAACCATCGTTTGTCTTTTCAGTGTTCACTTGAAGACACGGGGTTTTTTATACTCTGGCGAGAAAGTTAATTTGGTTCTGTAATTCACTCGGTGTGGTAGATATAAGAGCTACGTCGTCCTTTAACAGTGAAATAACTATATCTGCTCTGTCTGGTAGCATTTGTACGCCATGTTTTCCATGGGTTCTGGCATAGTGTGCCTCTGTGTCAACATACATCAGGAAGATTGAGGTTCTCTCCTTTGCCCCCTGCTTTGCACCAAGTGGGCAAAGGAAGAAGTCAAAGATCTGGTGGTTCCAATGAACAACAGAATGTATATTTGAGTGCATAGCTCTAAGCACGGTTTTAAAAAAGTTTATCAACCAACACTCTACATTATTCTACAGAGTCGAAAACAATCGACCGAATCAAAGGCGTTTTTGTAGTCAATAATTGCGACGTTTAATTTACCGCTGCCTTCTCTCAACATACTTCAATGCCATGGATTGCAGGGTAAAGATATGGTAGATTGCTAAGTTGTCTGGCCGGATTCCAGCCTGTTCATCACACTTTGCCCTCACTTTCCAGTCAGTTGTGGAGATGTCTCGCTGACGTGAAGATCTTTCAGACAACGGGTAAAAGGGATATGCCTCTGATGTTATCTGGATTCGTTTCACTGCCTTTTTAATGAATTTGAACTATGATATACTTCTACCAAAGCTGAGGGAAACAATGAAAATCAAAGAGAATATTAAACAGTTTAGTAAGACAAGGTGCGATCTTATCCAACGTAAGTTTGTAACATTCACCCGGTACTCAATCAAGTCTGAGTAATTCTCTGGATGAATACTCCGACTAGTTTATTGTACTTCAGCTAAACACAGTAATCTAGTTCAGGGTCTTCTATTGTCTATTCCCTGTCAATTATTGGAGAGAGAGAGAGAGAGAGAGAGAGAGAGAGAGAGAGAGAGAGAGACAAAACAGATACATACACAAACCGAAACGCAAACAGACAGACACAGAGACAGTCAGTCACGGACATACAGGGACTGACAGGTGCACATAAGCAGCGGGCAGGTAGGCCTAGTGAAAAACAGACAGACATGCTGACGGGCGTACATGGATGAAACGACTGGCGCACAGGCGGACGGAAGCAGTTTATATAGACACGAATGTAGACGAAGAGGTAGACGGACACACACCTACATGACACACACGCTTGTGCAAGCACATAAGCACGCACACGCACACACATACGCACATACACGCACACATACACTTGGATGCATGCAAACGTACATACACACACACATACACACACATACACATACACATACGCACATACTGTAGAGTGCGCATTTACGTGTGTGTAATCTGGAAAAATGTGTTTCTGTTTGTAGATCGACAAGTTGAAGAGATCTGCAAAGGGTTAGTCGGCACCTTGGGAGCCGGTGCTATCGTGTTGACTGTGGTCCTCATCGTACAGATTGTGTTCTGTAGGTACCGTTTGCTTCAAAGAAACTTTGCAAATGAAAGTGTTGGATGAGATAATGTTTAAGTGAACAAATGATAGCAATTGAGAATAGGCCGTAACAACGTTACAGGTAGAAATGCACACTAAGTTCTGTCAGACTATTTTTTCTATAAAGAGCGGCAAAAACTCTCTAGAACTGTCGAAACGGTGGCTGGCGACAGGCGCCACCAACGCCATCCCCCACCCGTCTGTCAGCTGGAAACCATGGTCACAGAGCCATCGGAATCTGCTCCAGTAGCTTGACCCCAGGTGGCCTAAATGAACATCACGTGCCACCAGGGGGCGTTTTGTGCCAATGGAAGCTTCTTCCCCCTTTAGGATGATGTGAATTGTATCTATGTCTGGTCCATCTTGGCTGCAGTCTCTCCCGATCTCACTCAGTGTTGCATGGCTCCTTTACGATGATGATAATGTTTTCTTTCTCAAATAAGTGACCCATTTAGCTTTGTCTTGTTCTCCTGTTACTATTGATTAAATCTGCCTTGGATGATGTCTTCTGTTTTTAAGAATATCGTTTAATGTGTTATTGTCGTGGATGTAGCCACTGAAATATTGTTTCTGCTTTCAGATGCTTGCTTCAGAGAGAAACCGCCTAAAGACACACGATGGAAATATGCGTGTATAGCTACTGTAGTCTTGGGAGTAGTCGTTCTCATCTTTCTCATCGCCACCGGAGCTTACTGCGTGGGAACAAACAGAGACATAATCGGTAAGTGAACGTACACACTCTCCACCGGGCTTATGGTCTCACTATTAGAGAATAGTACATACTTGGTTTTTAGTGGATGTATGCCTTTAAACTTTCAGAAAACTTCATTTCAAAAAGCAAATACAAAGAAATATCATAACTACGACCACCTTTGAGACTACCTTACAATGGTGATAATAATGAGGTGGTCTTCATTCAGAAACTTTTCTCTCTGGCCCAAGAATACCGACATTGCGTTCGTTGTAGAGAAGGAGATAAATATAACTTGCATTTTTATTTACATCAGTCAATACCAGCAGTAGAAATGACACGTTATTACATCAACGCAGTTCATTACAGAATCCAGAAAGAAAATGCTCATGTCTTGAAAAACTGCTCCGGGCAAGTCTGACATGCATCAGACTTGACATTTATGAGGGAAGGTCGCAGCTTGCTTTCAGGAGACATGAAGTCGATCAGACCAAATCTGTTTTCCTCATCAACGGACATAAACTCAGCTTTGCGCTTGTTTTACCAATCTCAAACTGTTCGGCAAGCTATCTCTGGCTGTAACCAGATTTGGCCTCGATAAATTCAACATTCTGCTGCAGTAGCAGTTCATTGCAGTTGCAAATGGCCAGAGACGGGTTCACCATTGTAAAAGAAGTATCAGCCACGTGAGACTCTCCATATTTGCAGAATAAAAACCGGAATGTATGCATTAGAAGAGTATGTGTCCGCGCTTTTTGAGGAGTAAAGATCGGTCGATGATGGTTTTAAAAAATGTGCATCAAACCATTAAGGTAATTTGATTACAACTAAAAAGCACTGAGAGTATTGATAATGAAAACGTTTTACTTTTATGATTTGTACACAGGCAGTGCGTGAAATTCCTCCAAAAGAACTTCCTCAAAAAGGACAAAAATAAAGATAATCCTCATCATTATCATTTTTAAACGCCTCGTAAACAAAACACATTGATCGAGGGGAGTGTCCAAATAGTGATGAATAGCGAAACCAGTCGGTGCCTGGAGTCGCAGCTACGTTTTTCAATCCGCAGTGACTATCCGCGACAACGATCGCTTTTTGCGGTAAAGCCCTGCCTTAATAGCCCGACTGTCAGACGGGCGAACGGGCGTTTGGGGTTCTCGCCGAAACTGCGTTCGTTCTTAATAGAGCGCGCCGTCTGACTCCAAACGCCGGTTCGCCCGTCTGACAGTCGGGCTATTAAGTTATAAGGCCTAACTTAATTGCTTGTCGTTCGGATGGTGTCGGCGAACTTGACGGAGGTGACGACTCAGATTGTTGTCATGGAGGTCACGGAAGAGAAACTGTGGCGTACTAAGTGAGGGTCTGTGCTCTCAGATTGCTGTCTAGTATCATATAAACCGATGTGTGTGAGCTATTATTTTCTATGCAACATCTGATGCAAAGAGGATCATAGATGCATACATGTATATTCTTATTCTTATCTTTGATTCTGGTCGAAATCCTTCTGGTCGAAACTATACTCTATAGCAGTCGTCGCTAATGCGAGTACCGTAAATTCCGGCCTATAAGGCGCACCTTAGTATAAGCCGCACCCCCTGAATTAAAAAAAAAATTCAGAAAAATCCATAGATAAGCCGCACCGGTTTATAAGCCGCAGGGGGTCCGTTCATGAAAAAAAAGGCGCGGCTTATAGGCCGGAATTATCACATTCAGGAAACAGGCGAGCAATGAGATTCAGACTGGATGCAACTGTGCGCGCTTTAAGACGAAGCTGTACAGTGGAAACACCGCGACCATCAACACGTTGTGTGTTAATCCAGTCTTCAAGTTCGTCTTCAAGTTTTGGCCAACGTGCTTTGCAACCTCGGAATGCTTTCTTGGACTTCTTGCACTTGGCAAGTTCACCTTCCTGTTTTCGCCACCGCCGAACCATAGATTCGTTGATGCCTAGTTCTTGGGCGGCAGCGCGATTCCCTTTCTCCATAGCTTTGGCGATGGCATCCAGTTTGAAAGCTGCATCATAGACTTGGCGACGTGTTTTCGGCATTACTTTCGGTCTTGTGTGTGTTACTTCTGTTGGGTTGAATGTGTAACTGATCGATCATTCCTAACTTTGACAGCCAACTCACAGCTGTCTGTGCCGTGTGAGTGTGAGTTGTTGTCATACGACGAACTTCGCATAGCAACAATAAACTTAAAGGTAAGTGAGCGAATTCAAGTCCACTTTCTCGAGAAAAATCCATAGATAAGCCGCACCGGTTTATAAGCCGCAGGGGTCCGTTCATGAAAAAAAAAGGCGCGGCTTATAGGCCGGAATTTACGGTACTCATTTTTATTGTAAAAGTATGGTTTATATAGCGATTTATCGGCCAAACAAAGTTGTCAAACCGCTCCCCCCTTCTCACGCAGTCCCCCAGTCTTCATTGTCGTCGCCAACCGGGCCTTGGTGTTATTTTAATAGAGGCGAACGCACAGCGTCAGCGAGAGAGTTGAGAGCTCACGCGTACAACAGATTTCCTCTGACTGTGGAGCGTAGTCGAGTCTAACCTTGGCTGTATTTCGATGACCTTCTTTTGCCGTGTGTTACATCGAATTTTGCATTGAAATTGAAGTATGCGTTGTAAACTTGCTGTTTTCTTGACTAAATTACTCAGTCTTGTTGATACGAGCCCAGCCAAGCTTCGCGCACTTCTATTTATAGGCCTAGCTGACGCGCGGACCTCACCGACACCAGGAAAGATTATAAATACATTGTGAATGTTGTCCTTGAACCTGCCTTCGGCTGGTCCACACAGAGGGCGAGTCGACCTCCATTCCAGTTGTAAAATGTGAGCGCTTTCACAACCTAACTATGCAATCAACATACAGCTGTGATAAATTAATGCTGTTCATGGCTTATATTTTCTTTGGATGGGTTTTGAGTATCAACAGATACAGCGTATTCTGGTCTTTTAATTGTGGAAACAGTCGCGAGAAGCCAACAAAATCTCCTCCTCCGAAGAAGATTCGGTTTCTCAGCCAATGAGGAGCGAGCTCCCATAACATGTGCTGCAAGCAATTTTTTGCCCGACACCTTCTCGCAGACAGAGAGCGAGCTAGCTGTCGGGGCATTCGGCGCGCACGGAGCACGGGCAGTTGAGGGCGAGCCCAATTCTCGCCGCACGAGTGGCACGGGCGACAGCTGCACAAGCCTGTCGCCGTGCAACCGTTCGGGCTATTAAGGCAGGGCTTAATGATTCGCTGTCTCGCTGGCGTGATATGATTTGACGGTGACTAACGACTGTCTCTTATCACGAAATACGGCGCTGAATTTGAAACCACTAAAAGCTGAGAAAATGTGTTCGTGTATAGGCTTTGCTGATTGAAGAATGTAGCTTTGACTCCTGTCGCCGAAATATTTTGTTATTCATCACTTCAATTGTGTGTGTGTCTGCTAGCTAGGGCGTCGAAATACTCCCTTCGATCAGTGTTTTCTTTACAACTTATTTTCGGTTCTGTGTCCAAATTGTAAAAGTAAAATCTATCCATCATCAATATTCTCGATGATTGATAGTTGTAATCAAACTATCTTAATGGTTTAATGCAATTTTAAACTATAATCGACCCTATTTTTATTTCTTAAAAACATACCGACACATACGTTTTCTACTACATGCATTCCAGTTCTTATTCTGCAAGATGGCGGCTATTATGCCTTTTCGCTTGGCCCTGCCGGAAGTGACGACAACGCGTCTCCGGTCATAGCATACAGTGCAGTTCACTTAAATGTTCCAATCTACAAATCGCAACTTTAATCTTAACAAGAGTGATAAATTCAGTAATGATGTGAACAGTATTAGAACACATAAGAATAGAGTTGCAGCAAAACTTTCGAACTTAATTTTTTAACTTGAAATGCAGTTCTCCAGGCAAAGTGAATCACTGCATCCCTTGTTTTGAATTTTCTGTGATTAATGCTTACACTGAGTGTCCACTGTAGACGCCGTTGTCGTAGTGGAGTTCGGTCTTCCAATCACATGGAAATATTAACGTAGTGCAGCGTCAGCAAACACATTTCACTTGGCATGATCACTAGTTTTAACTGTGAGAATATGGTTGTTTGGGAACTGAAAAAAGTGGTCGTAAAAGTAAATTCTGAGGTGGTCGTGATCTACCAATTAAGTTTTCTCGCGAATCCATCGTTACATTGGCATGACATCATGAATAATCACAATGGAACATGGAGTTCTTTTTTTTCTTTTTTACTGTTATGTTCATGCATTTTCCCCAAACAGCCGCCTTTCATCAACAACATATGATAGTGAATTCCACGTATCGGTGCTGAGACCGAGTATTTGATGGTGATGATGATCTGGACCGTGTTTTCAACATGAATACCAAAAAATGAACTGTAACAGAATTCATTCATGTAAAGGAAAAACATAAAGAAAAGCAAAGGAAAGAGGAAGAGTGGAAGTCAGACAAGGAGAGGAGGGAGAATGGAAGAGAGGAAAGGAACTAGGACGGAGAAGGACATCGACAACCACGAAGACGACTGGGAGGAAAATGATGACAAAAGAAGAAGGAAAAGTAAACGGAAAAGGACGAGGGAGAAAAGGACGAGGGAGAAAAGGAGAAGGAAAAGGAGGAGTAGAATAAGGAGGAGGAGAGAGAGGACGAGAAGGAGAAGCAGAAGGAGGAGGAGGAGATAGAGGACGAGGAGGAGAAGCAGAAGGAGAAGGAGGAGAGAGAGGACGAGGAGGAGGAGGAGGAGGAGGAGGAGGAGGAGGAGGAGGAGGAGGAGGAGAGAGGAGAGAGGAGGAGAGGAGGAGGAGGAGGAGGAGGAGGAGGAGGAGGAGGAGGAGGAGGAGGAGGAGGAGGAGGAGGAGGAGGAGGAACAGGAGTGGAAGAAGAAAAAGGAGAAGGGAGAGGAGAAGGGAGAGGAGGAGTGGGAGGAGGACGAGGAGGGGGAGGAAGACGAGGAGGAAGACGAGGAAAAGTACGAGGAGGACGAGGAAAAGTACGAAAAGTACGAAAAGGATGATAAGGATGATGAGGATGAGGAGAGGGGGTTGATGATGATGATGATAATGATGAGGAGGAAGAGGAGGGGAGGAGGAGGAGGAGGAGGAGGAGGAGGAGGAGGAGGAGGAGGAGGAGGAGGAGGAGGAGGAGGAGGAGGAGGAGGAGGAGGAGGAGGAGGAGGAGGAGGAGGTGGTGGTTCCATCTTGTGATGTATTTGTCTGTTGCAGTTATTGCTGGATTATTCTCTGTGACTGTCGGATTCGTGGCCTACGGGAGCGTTGACGTAGCGATTGCTTTTGTAGCATCGTTGGTCATCTACTGCCAGTAAGTAACGCACTTTTTTTCTTCCTTTTTGGGGGGCAGGCAATGGAGTGTGTTTGGGATGGGGGGATTGAATTGAGGATTATTTCAGTTAGGGGGAAAGCCAGAGTCACTCATGAACAAAGTTGCTTGTAACATTTTTGTGGTTTCTACGATTAAGTTGGGCTTGATGGTTTCATTCAAACGTTGTGTTGAACGTTTGATGTCGGGAAATTAATTTTAAGCAAAAAAATGTCGGCTGCACTTGGTTTTACAATGCAATTGTAGTCATTAACTGCATCTCTTGGTGCAATAATGCCACTTGCCATGGCTAACATAGGGATAAAACGGACACCGCGGTAGTGAAATGTTTATTTAGAAGTCTCTGGCGAATCATTTTTTTATAAATAGAAAAGGAAAGTAAAATCGTACTTCTTCGGGATTGTTTTCCAGTCAATGCAAATGCGTCGGGTGTTTCTGACGTATTCCTAATTTTATTTAGGCATGAATCATTGTAAAAGAAAACGTTCACTGTGGAAATTGTTTAATGAACAACCGCGACAAAAACTACCACAACTGATCATCGATTGTAGCTCGAAAGTACTTGAGACGATATTAGACTCACTTCAGTGTGAAGATTTTGCGTTTATGATCCTCTGCGTGTAAGACTGTCATTGACTTTTTTCTTCACTGTTAAACTACTTCGTTGTACATTTTCAGTGCCAAGTAATGTGCTACACGAAGAACTCAAGGACAGGTTTGGAAATTTTAATATTAAACTCAAAAATAGCCAAAATAAGTAACATAACATTTTTTCATATTTTAATATATTTTAACAATACGAATTACGCACTTCTGAAGAAAAAATTGATGGAAATGTTTTCTTATTCTTGAAAAGTCAGGATATCAGATTTGAAGTTCCAAGAAATGAAATAGAAATACGAAGATTTTATCAGCATTGGTTATGACAACCACTATGAACGTAACATGCAACACACGCCATATGAAATATACCAGGGTCGCTAGAACTCCCTGCAGGATAGTCTGCTACTCCTGTTGATGCATCTGAAGAAGACGATGCGAAAGTTGTGTGGAAGGTGGTTGTTCTTCAGGTCCTGAATGTCAGAAATGCGCCCATGAACTGATATAATTATGAGCTCAAGCTGGTCAATGTATTCCTATCAAATCATTCTTGTTGCATGAAATATTTCGCATCACGTGTTCTAAGTGGTATAATTCTTTGAATGCCTGTGTTGTGCAAGTACTAGAGCATCGTGATATCTACGAGATGATACGTTGGGCCACTCGGCAGTGTCGTTGCCCAGTCATGTGACATAGCCAGGGTGCAACAGCCCTCTGATGCATCACATGACTTCATTTACACATGCATGGAGATGATCTGGCCGATTCTTGAAAATACTCGATGTTTCTAGAAAGTCTGTAATGGTATAAAAGTCGGGTGTGTTAAAGAACGAGACAGAAAAGGTGAGAACCCAGGAAGATACATGAGTGTGAAAAGTCCTCCATTAGGAGTGATTGTTGCCTCCGAGAATCCCGACTTGAAAGTGAAGTTACACACTTTGGTAGCAAAAAAGCCATAAAGGCTGTAGCTTCACCGACTAAATAAAGTTTTTTAAACTCAGAAACTGGCGCAAATTAATCACAAAAAGCTCAGTTCCGTACCTATGTTGAAATACATTCACTCTCCAACTGCCACGTTTTGACTTTCAAGTTAAAGCGAGGACTGCTGTGGGTAACTGTGTGTAAATGTGTGTTCATCTGTGTGTGTGTGTGTGTGTGTGTGTGTGTGTGTGTGTGTGTGTGTGTGTGTGTGTGTGTGTGTGTGTGTCTCTCTCTCTCTCTCTCTCTCTCTCTCTCTCTCTCTCTCTCTCTCTCTCTCTCTCTCTCTGTGTGTCTGTGTGTGTGTGTGTGTGTGTGTGTGTGTGTGTGTGTGTGTGTGTGTGTGTGTGTGTGTGTGTGTGTGTGTGTCTGTCTGTCTGTGTGTGTGTGTCTGTCTGTCTGTGTGTCTGTCTGTGTGTCTGTCTGTGTCTGTCTGTGTGTCTGTCTCTGTGTGTCTGTGTGTGTGTGTGTCTGTCTGTCTGTCTGTCTGTCTGTCTGTCTGTCTGTCTGTCTGTCTGTCTGTCTGTCTGTCTGTCTGTCTGTCTGTGTGTCTGTGTGTGTATGTCTGTCTGTGTGTCTGTCTGTGTGTGTGTGTGTCTGTCTGTCTGTCTGTGTGTCTGTCTCTGTGTCTGTCTGTCTGTATGTCTGTCTGTCTGTCTGTCTGTCTGTTTGTATGTCAGAAAGACGACTTCTTAGGCTTCAAAGTATACGACAGAAGAAGGCTTGAAAAAAAGCCCAGGTCAAATGGCACTCTAAAACTTTCTGGAGCTCCAAAAACTCTGCCTGCGTCTAGCTATTCAGTTAGATTTTGATAAGGATATCAATCTCTAGGCAGCCATGATTCCTGCAGAAGGTGATGATGACGAAATCTTCCTGAGCTACACCGAACCGTCAAAACTGTCCTTAGCACTCAAACACAAATGAATTAGGTATGACTTCGACCACTGGCGCAGCTTGCAACAACAAGGCGCCTTGGTACGAGAAGCATTTCCTTTGGCAGAGATGTCGTGTTCCAATACCCACCTGACCAATGGTAACATCAGTGACCAATGGTAACATCAGTGACCAATGGTAACATCAGAGACCATCTCAACAAATGTGTCACTAAAGAAATACTACAGCATCTGGAAACAAGTGCAGTGAAAAATACTTACTATCCAAATTCCTACTAAAGAGCCTGTCGGCTGTGCCAGTTCCACACGGACACACATTCGTACGTGCTGAATGGCTGCAGAGACAGCTGAAAGAACTTTATATTGAATGACATGACATGTGTATGAATTTGTGTGGAGAGAACTGGAGAACGCTTTGACAGCTTTGTGAGGTTTCGAGTACCAGAATGTCTCTATGGAAGGGTTTTATGCAATAAGGCGTGTACACCGGACATATGTAAATGACCATCTGAACTCAGTCACCCTTGTTGTGGAAATGAGCGACTTTTTTGGAAATTATCTCCCTTGCCGCCGCTTGGCGGCGCGTCGGCTCCAAGGGGCTTGGTTGGTACACAGTGACAAGTTCTTTTGCTTAGATTAGACCTGAGTGTTCGAGTTTTTTTATTGTTTTCTTGCTGTCGCTTTCAAATCTGTTCACAGTACTAGGCTGGCTGGTTTACTTAGATGTGATTTTTTTAATGCGTGCTAGCTGATATTAGGTTTAGAGCTTGAATTTTCGATATTACACAAGTTCTTTTTCGCTTACAACTCCAGTGTTCGAACCAATGAAAACCACGGAAAGAGATGGCCGTTTCGTTCCTTGCATCTCATTGGCCAGCTTGTCATGAGGTCAGCCCGTGATCACGCGCTGACCTCATGACAGTTGTAAGCGAAAAAGCGAGTTGTAAGCGTAGATGTGATTTTTTTTATGCGTGCTAACTGATATTAGATTTAGAGCTTGAATTTTCAATGATATTACGCTTACAACTCGCTTTTTCGCTTACAACTGTCATGAGGTCAGCGCGTGATCACGGGCTGACCTCATGACAAGCTGGCCAATGAGATGCAAGGAACGAAACGGCCATCTCTTTCCGTGGTTTTCATTGGTTTGAACACTGGAGTTGTAAGCGAAAAAGAACTTGTGTAATATCGAAAATTCAAGCTCTAAACCTAATATCAGCTAGCACGCATTAAAAAAAATCACATCTAAGTAAACCAGCCAGCCTAGTACTGTGAACAGATTTGAAAGCGACAGCAAGAAAACAATAAAAAAACTCGAACACTCAGGTCTAATCTAAGCAAAAGAACTTGTCACTGTGTACCAACCAAGCCCCTTGGAGCCGACGCGCCGCCAAGCGGCGGCAAGGGAGATAATTTCCAAAAAAGTCGCTCATTGCTAACCCCTATGATGCGTTCAATGAGAAATGCTATCAGCACAAGTTTGAGAAATATATGCAACTATGCATCGCTCTCAATGACGCTAATTTCTATACCAGAATAAGTGTTTTAATCGCTGGTTCCCTTGGAACTTAACATTTGAAATTCTTAAAAGGTTTCATGCTGTTGAATATTTCCACGCCCAAGAGCAACATTCTGCCTAAGTGCCATAGCGTGTTTGCCATGAATGGTTCCAGAAGGGTTTGGACCCGAAGAAATTATCTCATTCCCAGAGACGTGGGATTACTAATTCAGTCGCTATTTTGAATACCTATAAATTCATAACCATTACTCCTCCTTTGCAGAGGCCGCAAATCGAAGCAGGGTTTTAAGATGAAACAGGCATTCCTCTGTAAAGCTGATCATTAGCAGGCATGTATAGTCTGTGTACATATTTCTTCAATTTAGCGATGTGTGTGTGTGTGTGTGTGTGTGTGTGTGTGTGTGTGTGTGTGTGTGTGTGTATGTGTGTGCGTGTATGTATGTGTGTGTGATATGTTATTTCTCTGTATTGATATTTTGTTAGTGTGTCTGTTTGTTTGTGGTTCGGTCTGTCTCTCTAAGTACTTGCCTTTACCTGTTCTGTGTTAAGTGTCTGAGTATGCAAGTATGTGTGTGGATGTTTGTACTTGTGCGACGGTTTGTGTTTGATAGTAGTTTGTGGCTTGGTGCCTGCAAACAGTTTGTCTGACGTAAGCACTTTTAGATCAAGGAAGGTTGTATTTTTCTTTAATTTGAACGAAATTTATATTCATGGTAGTATGATCATCTGAAAAGTAGTTTAACATCTCATGAAAATTTGCTCATATTAACACGACTGCCAATCATGTTTGACTGCTATCTGTAGGCCCCCATTACGTCTCCCTGTCTTCAATTGTCCACCAGATGTTCAATCTGACAGATACTCAAATGATCTTTGTGAAATTTTATATATATTGCAGGCATTCGTAAAATTTTCTGAACTATTACACACGTGTAATGATTCATTAATACATGTTTTTTTGTCAGAATGAGTACTAGACTAGTTGAAACTTGAAAAGAAAGCTGGTTAGGTCTAAAAGCAATTAAACAATTTCAAATGGATAATGTCAAGAAACAGTTTAGGCCTGCCTTTAAATTGTTTTGTATTTGTGTGCTGTTTTAAAGTAACATATATTTTAAAGGAATATGTCATAATGCTCTAGGATTTAAAGAAGTTTGTATTGTGTTGACAGCCTTGTTATTTATTTGTAAGTATTTTCACACAACGTATGTCTTGGAACGGCATTAGACTACATAGGTCAATTACACAATTTGAATGGAAATCCGAGGTATGAAAACCACCTGTGCTAGCCTGAACAAATTTAGCATTGAGGTTTCTCGATACTGTAGAATTGTGCCATTCGAAGAGCGAGAAAAGTACTTTATCACAATTTTCTGTTGTTGCGCCTTTAACATAAGGATACTCCTATGATTCTGTCAGAAAATTTGTTCACATGATCTACTTTTTATTCGCATCTCTGTTGACTGAATTTGTTTTATTCTTTTACAGTTCGTCAGGTGGAAAGAATAAATAACCCCAATGAGCCGACGATACAGAACTCGCTCTGTTACATTTATTCTTCCGCCATTCGATGAACATATGCCATACTTATTTGTGATATTTACATGGCTAGGAAGTAAGAGTCTGTACTCATGCACACGCGTGTGCGCGTGCGGCGCGCATGTGTGTGTATGTGTGTATGTGTGTGTGTGTGTGTGTATGATATATATATATATATATATATAAGAAAGAGAGAGAGAGAGTGTGAGAGAGAGAGAGAGAGAGAGAGAGAGAGAGAGAGAGACAGAGAGAGACAGAGAGAGACACAGAGAGAGAGAGACAGAGAGAGAGAGAGAGAGAGAGAGAGTCTGTAAACGTATTCACGATAATGGGCATATTAGTATTTTTCAAGAGATAAAATCCTCCCGGACGCAAGGTCTGTACACAAAGACATCTTATTGAAAGTTAAGCAGGAATATCAGAGCACAGCATAACGATGTAGGTGTTTTGAGGAATCGATATATAATAATGCCACCAGTGACAATAGAACTGATTGACTTTTTGATAGAGGAATTATTGAAGAATGAACTTGTAGTAGGTACGCAAAGGATACATTTGTTATGGAAAAATTGTTAAAATTGTTAAAATTCTACGCGATGGATATTCCATTTCGGACTGTTTTGTGAGTAGCCTGTTGTCAGTAAAAGAAAATGCAAATGGGTAGCTCATTCAAAGAATTCTAATACACTTTGTTTCCATCTCCTTGAGCAAATTGTATAAATAAATGTGGTCTCTCTTACATATAAATTAGGAAGCCAACAGAAATGTTCCTCCACAAAGAACCAGTACGTCTTGTAGGGTGACATCATCCTCAATATCCCAGAAAGCTGAATGTAATTATTATTATGTTAGCTTCCTGTTACTTTCACCTGTCAAAAGGTTTATTTTAGAGTTCATGTCTGCATAAATTGATGACTTTATATATCCATGCCCCATGTCTGGCGAATGTGGCAACCATGATATTTGAAAAGAAAACCCAGTTTTATTGATTATGCACATCAGCATCCTGCGGCCTTGATTTTTGAAAAAGACCAGTTAAGTCGCTACTCCTCGAATGGTCATGTCAAGGACCATCTTTGCAGTGCATACGATGCAGAGGTATGGACAGTATCTGAGAGAGAGAAAACCCTCATGAAACCCTTTGGTTCCTGACACTTAGTGAAGTTGATCTTTGAGACAGTCATGGATTATGCAACATCCGATATATGTCAATACCAACATTTTACATTAAGACAGGAACGGCGTCAGTTTCTGACAAAACGCCAAATTTACACCACCGTGGTCTTGAAACCTGAAATAGTCGTTAATAAAGGTATATCTGTGAAGATCTTGTCACTTACTTACCTTGTGCCAAGTTTGATGACACTGCACTGTGTACATTCCAAGAAAACTACACAGCAAAATTTTGTCATTGACTCACACACCTGTAGGTTTAAACATGCGATATGGGATCAATGCATAGACTCTTTGCTTCTAGATTTCTTCATCAAAAATGGGGAAAATCATCAAACATCATATTTGAGAGTTGTGCAAGACACATGTATGTCATTTATGTGTTTTCATAAAGTAAGTATTGAAAGACGTATTTGTTATGATCTCAGAGGTTGCCGCTCATTTGGATACGTTCATTTTTTCAATAGCTAGTAACACTAATTGACTTGTGTTAGGTAAACATGGGCGTGTTAAAACGATTTGACCTTTTTTGTCTTGGAGCAAACTAAGGGCTACAGTTAATGTTTCATCTTTACCCAGAGTCCCTCATCACTGTAATTCTCTCTCCTATCTCTTGGGAAGGTCTTCAGTGTAATAACTGTAGAATTTGGCATCTTTTATATCTTTTTTCCTCTTTTCCAAAGTGGATTGTTTTGTTTTTTTTTTTTTTTTTTTTTTTTGGGGGGGGAGTGTTTGTGTAGTGTGTTTTTTTAATAATTGAAACAATGATACATTGTATGCAATGTATATTGAACGTGATCAGTATGTTGGACACGGAAAGACATTCACACGCACATACACCAAGAAAGACATAAAAAAGAAAAGAATAGAAGGAATATGCAAGGGGTGTGAGGTTGTAGTTTAAGATAATGATAGAGGTGAAGATGCCAGAGATTTGAAATAATGCAACATGCCTTTATTTTTGACTTGGGCACTCGGGTCTCCATCAAGTCGCCTGTCACCACTTTGGAAATCCATCTGGCATGATCGTGAGACATGTGCAAATGCGCATTTATTGAAGTTTTTTCGAAGGAACTACATGATAAGGCATGATTAGAAATTTGCGTCTGACATAAATAATGTGTGAACTTTGTTCGTGTCTACCTACCAGGTTAGTACTGCAGGTCTACCAGGTCGTCTTTTAGGCTGTCTCTGCCTTGTTTAATAAACGATGCAATCATTAGAAAAAAGCCAAGGTGGGAAAAGGCTTTCTGTACACAAAACACATACTTCGATGATCCTTTGCATAGAATCGCCCTCTAGGGTCAGGAACTTGTTTCCAGCTGTATTTTCATTCTTGTCAATCTTTGCTGACAAGGGTGTACTTTGTGGCACACATCTTTACTAACCGACTAGGAAAATAACGAATACCAAGCCTACTTCACGGATATATATTGACAAATACTGGGATCAGCATATGTCTTATTGCACACAAAGTGCATGGTGCACAACACTTTTTATGTCGCCTCTAACGCTGCAAAAAGGACTTTGTTTTCTTAATCACATCGTTTACTTTCTGATTCAAGCGAATCTTCAACATCAAACATGTTCTACACACGAAGAGGTAAACCAGATTAAAACTATATATTCACTCTTTAACACATTGCGATAATGTACTTCTCATTCAGGCATGGGTGTGTATTCACTTGTTCAAAAAGTTCACAAAGGATTGTATATCCTGCTTTATTTTAGAGTATTTCTTGCTATGACTGCTACATCTGAAAAATATAATGTCTTATGAGGTGTGCAAAATTATAAACGTCCTTTTATTTTAACATAGTATATTGTTAACCAGGATTGATTATTACAATTATTTAGCTCCAGCATACATAGCTTGTGTTTTCACCCGCTTTTGCGACCGACGCTGAACAGCATTGTTGGAATTATTATCCATGTCCATTGGAGTGTGCTTTTGTATATCGTCCTGCTCAATTTTAGTTGTAATGACCAATGTCTTAGCCATTGCCGTTGTAGAAATGTATTGTATGTGTGTCCTTCGCTACAACTTAATTGCTAACGTATGAATAACGTTTAATTTTAGTGCTTCGAATGGTTTTTGATCTCATTCTATTGTCAAATAAAATACAATTACTCTCTTGTATGACGCTTTACTTGTGCATAAGAATATTCAAGTTGTGTAATTAGTGTTTGTATTATTAGAATACTTTCTAATGTAATGAATAGGTGTGTGTGTGTGTGTGTGTGTGTGTGTGTGTGTGTGTGTGTGTGTGTGCGTGCGTGTGTGCGCGTGTGTTTGGTTGGTTGGTTGGTGTGTTGTTTTTTGTGTTTTTTTGGGGGGAAGGCACCTTGCAACTTTGTGTAATATGTCATGCATCAAGTTAAAATAATGAAAAGAGCTGTTTGTGTACTTTTAGTACAAGAAGATATCTAAGTATCATAAATGTTCATTACATTTTTATAATTGCTAGCAAAGTGATGTAATACATGTATATATTATTTTTACAATTTCCCTCTTGTGCTTCTTCAATAACTGCACGGCCTTACTAGCATTATGATTATTAGCTTGATCAATGTTTGAATTTGTGTGAGTAAATCATTGTGTAATAAAAGAATAAAAGCATCTACTGTTTTTTCCGTTCTTTCAGTTAGACATTTTTCATGGCGAAATGACATGATATGATGTCGAATCGGTTTTCTCGCAATAAGACTCAATTTCAAAATCTCGAAAGATAGTTATAGTTTGCTGGTCTTACTGAAGATGCTTCCAGTAGTACTCGTAGTATCATCACAAATCTAGCCAAGAACAAGCAAACAAAGAAACATCCTTCTTGAAATGTAAACATACATGTATCATTTGGTTACAAAATACTTTTTTAATACACAAATTAAGAAAACAGACTTGATTAACATCAATCTCTCTCAATCTCTCTCTCTCTCTCTCTCTCTCTCTCTCTCTCTCTCTCTCTCTCTCTCTTAGTATTTGTATATATTGGATAAAAAAAAGTTTTCCGAGATGTGTATGTCCATTTTAGGACAGGGTTTAGCAACTTGTTCACTCACAAGTATAGATTTGCAAAAGAGCGGTCTGAAAATGCTTACCTATGTCCAGCTTGCTATGAAGATGACGAAAGTGAAAAGCATTTGTTATTTGAATGTCCTGTCTATGAGGATCTGCGACGAATGTACTTTTCCAATTTGGCGACGAATACCAAATCATGTGATATTAAGACACTCTTGTCACTGGAAGAGCCAAAAGCAGTACGCACGGTTGCTATGTTTCTGTACTATGCGTTTAAGAGAAGACAAGAAGCGATTTGTATTGCGGTGGCCGATGAGGCATATTATTTGTAACCGAGTTGTGATGGGCCGGTGGCCTAAAAAAAAATAAACCATTCGTTAGTTCGTTCGTTCCCTCTCTCTCTCTCTCTCTCTCTCTCTCTCTCTCTCTCTCTCTCTCTCTCTCTCTCTCTCTCTCTCTCTCTCTCTCTCTCTCTCTCGCTCTATCTTTTTATGTATGTCACTCTCTGTCTCTGTCTCTGTCTCTTTGTCTCTGCCTCTCTCTCTCTCTCTCTCTCTCTCTCTTTCTCTCTCTCTCTCTCTCTCTCTCTCTCCCGCCTCTCTCTCTGTCTCTCTCTCTCTCTCTCTCTCTCTCTCTCTGTGCGCGCGTGTGTGTGTATGTGTGTGTGTGTGTGTGTGCGTGCGTGCGTGCGTGTGTGTGTGTGTGTGTGTGTGTGTGTGTGATGTTCCCATCGTCGTCAGTGCAGATGAAAAGTTTTACATCAGAAATGCAACATTTTATTGACTTATGTTAGATAGTACTCCTTTGACTTAGGTTAGATAGTATTCCTTGAATGGGACTGCTGAACAAACGTTGTCTCTTGAAATCCGACAACCGAGAGACGGATATACGAGAAAAGTGAGCCCTTGCCAAGTGAGTGCGTTAGATCCAAGGGACGCCAATCACACATAGGGCTCGTGATTCAACCAGGAAGAAAATCATGTAGTCTTGTGATGGCATTTCCAACCTGAACAACGCGTACCGCCTCGAACTGTCAGCCCTTGCAAAGGGGCATTCGCTCCTAAATGAGTTCCAAACCGGGTTGTCAGATTCCGCCTCAAAGTCTATAGGGAGGGGCATTTGCGTCATAGGCGCTGCATTTTCCCTTCCTGCTCCAAAGTCTCTGATTCAACCCGTTCATTTTAGTAGGGTGCACTCAATATCGCGTTAATGCGGCAAAGTGAGGCATATCATTTAAAACGTTAGAAGGTGACTTTTTCTAATTAGTAACTTTTTCAGATGAATGACATTTCTATTGTATTTCATTTCTATGACATTTTATATGAACAACTAGGCAATGGAAATACAAATTTGCCGGCTATTGCCATCTATCAGGAACAACATTGTCTTCTTGTGACTGGTTTGAAGACTGCGTGTGTCCTCACTGACTTAAGATTGTCTCTTCGTTCTGTAAGTTGTAGTCAAGCAAGTTGTTGAAATGAGCGTTTATAATGACTAAGTCATGTGAATATTTGTGTAAAAAAAGACAGTTGAACAGCCAGAGTGGACTTTGTCAACTCTAGCAATCAGTCACAAATTTTGTCAGCATAAACCCCAAACATCAAAGGTAAAGGCGCTTGTGTAACTGTGTCTTTGACCGTTTTGATGGGCTGTCAGACGAGAGAATATTCAATTGAAGAGTAGGCTTTGAAATTTTTAAAGACTAATATGGGCACGTGGACGGATAAAATGGCATCATCAATCAATGTGTTTGTCAGGTGATGTGCATACGATCGACGGCTGTTTGCCAACAATCATTCTCTGTAACGTCTGTGCCGGTATGTGTTTCTGCAACAAAGGCTTTCAAAGTACATACAAAATTCTCCGCAAGCAGATATCAAAGTTGACATTATCAATAGCTGGCTGTACATGTAAATGGGTATGTGCACGCCATCGAAGGCTGGTAAACGGATCATCTGCACCACTGTCTGTGCACCTCAAATCCTGGCAACCTGCCAAGGAGGGCGATACGCCACTGCTTGCAGGAAGTAAGCCTCTCGTCCTGGTCTGCTTTTACACATGCAGATAGTTCACGTGTTTGCTTCCTGTCCTCCAACAACAGGAAACACTGGGCAGGTTGCCAATACCTCTAACCCACTCCACGGAGATGGAACAACAAACAGCAAACAGGATGTAAAATTACACCCGAGCAGTCACGCCACACCCAAGCCCTGTGAAAAGCGCATGAAA
>JAWQFJ010003247.1:0-15819 GCA_034096865.1 Theodoxus fluviatilis | reverse complement strand
CTATGATGCGTTCAATGAGAAATGCTATCAGCACAAGTTTGAGAAATATATGCAACTATGCATCGCTCTCAATGACGCTAAGTTCTATACCAGAATAATTGTTTTAATCGCTGGTTCCCTTGGAACTTAACATTTGAAATTCTTAAAAGGTTTCATGCTGTTGAATATTTCCACGCCCAAGAGCAACATTCTGCCTAAGTGCCATAGCGTGTTTGCCATGAATGGTTCCAGAAGGGTTTGGACCCGAAGAAATTATCTCATTCCCAGAGACGTGGGATTACTAATTCAGTCGCTATTTTGAATACCTATAAATTCATAACCATTACTCCTCCTTTGCAGAGGCCGCAAATCGAAGCAGGGTTTTAAGATGAAACAGGCATTCCTCTGTAAAGCTGATCATTAGCAGGCATGTATAGTCTGTGTACATATTTCTTCAATTTAGCGATGTATGTGTGTGTGTGATATGTTATTTCTCTGAATTTATATTTTGTTAGTGTGTCTGTTTGTTTGTGGTTCGGTCTGTCTCTCTAAGTACTTGCCTTTACCTGTTCTGTGTTAAGTGTCTGAGTATGCAAGTATGTGTGTGGATGTTTGTACTTGTGCGACGGTTTGTGTTTGATAGTAGTTTGTGGCTTGGTGCCTGCAAACAGTTTGTCTGACGTAAGCACTTTTAGATCAAGGAAGGTTGTATTTTTCTTTAATTTGAACGAAATTTAAATTCATGATAGTATGATCATCTGAAAAGTAGTTTAACATCTCATGAAAATTTGCTCATATTAACACGACTGCCAATCATGTTTGACTGCTATCTGTAGGCCCCCATTACGTCTCCCTGTCTTCAATTGTCCACCAGATGTTCAATCTGACAGATACTCAAATGATCTTTGTGAAATTTTATATATATTGCAGGCATTCGTAAAATTTTCAGAACTATTACGTGATATGATTCATTAATACATGTTTTTTGTCAGAATGAGTAGTAGACTAAATAAAACTTGTAAAGAAAACTGGTTAGTTCTAAACGCACTTAAACAATTTCAAATGGATAATGTCAAGAAACAGTTTAGGCCTGCCTTTAAATTGTTTTGTATTTGTGTGCTGTTTTAAAGTAACATATATTTTAAAGGAATATGTCATAATGCTCTAGGATTTAAAGAAGTTTGTATTGTGTTGACAGCCTTGTTATTTATTTGTAAGTATTTTCACACAACGTATGTCTTGGAACGGCATTAGACTACATAGGTCAATTACACAATTTGAATGGAAATCCGAGGTATGAAAACCACCTGTGCTAGCCTGAACAAATTTAGCATTGAGGTTTCTCGATACTGTAGAATTGTGCCATTCGAAGAGCGAGAAAAGTACTTTATCACAATTTTCTGTTGTTGCGCCTTTAACATAAGGATACTCCTATGATTCTGTCAGAAAATTTGTTCACATGATCTACTTTTTATTCGCATCTCTGTTGACTGAATTTGTTTTATTCTTTTACAGTTCGTCAGGTGGAAAGAATAAATAACCCCAATGAGCCGACGATACAGAACTCGCTCTGTTACATTTATTCTTCCGCCATTCGATGAACATATGCCATACTTATTTGTGATATTTACATGGCTAGGAAGTAAGAGTCTGTACTCATGCACACGCGTGTGCGCGTGCGGCGCGCATGTGTGTGTATGTGTGTATGTGTGTGTGTGTGTGTTTGTATGATATATATATAGAAAGAGAGAGAGAGATAGAGAAAGAGAGAGAGTGTGAGAGAGAGAGAGAGAGACAGAGAGAGACAGAGAGAGACAGAGAGAGACAGAGAGAGAGAGAGGCAGAGAGAGAGAGAGAGAGTCTGTAAACGTATTCACGATAATGGGCATATTAGTATTTTTCAAGAGATAAAATCCTCCCGGACGCAAGGTCTGTACACAAAGACATCTTATTGAAAGTTAAGCAGGAATATCAGAGCACAGCATAACGATGTAGGTGTTTTGAGGAATCGATATATAATAATGCCACCAGTGACAATAGAACTGATTGACTTTTTGATAGAGGAATTATTGAAGAATGAACTTGTAGTAGGTACGCAAAGGATACATTTGTTATGGAAAAATTGTTAAAATTGTTAAAATTCTACGCGATGGATATTCCATTTCGGACTGTTTTGTGAGTAGCCTGTTGTCAGTAAAAGAAAATGCAAATGGGTAGCTCATTCAAAGAATTCTAATACACTTTGTTTCCATCTCCTTGAGCAAATTGTATAAATAAATGTGGTCTCTCTTACATATAAATTAGGAAGCCAACAGAAATGTTCCTCCACAAAGAACCAGTACGTCTTGTAGGGTGACATCATCCTCAATATCCCAGAAAGCTGAATGTAATTATTATTATGTTAGCTTCCTGTTACTTTCACCTGTCAAAAGGTTTATTTTAGAGTTCATGTCTGCATAAATTGATGACTTTATATATCCATGCCCCATGTCTGGCGAATGTGGCAACCATGATATTTGAAAAGAAAACCCAGTTTTATTGATTATGCACATCAGCATCCTGCGGCCTTGATTTTTGAAAAAGACCAGTTAAGTCGCTACTCCTCGAATGGTCATGTCAAGGACCATCTTTGCAGTGCATACGATGCAGAGGTATGGACAGTATCTGAGAGAGAGAAAACCCCCATGAAACCCTTTGGTTCCTGACATTTAGTGAAGTTGATCTTTGAGACAGTCATGGATTATGCAACATCCGATATGTCAATACCAACATTTTACATTAAGACAGGAACGGCGTCAGTTTCTGACAAAACGCCAAATTTACACCACCGTGGTCTTGAAACCTGAAATAGTCGTTAATAAAGGTATATCTGTGAAGATCTTGTCACTTACTTACCTTGTGCCAAGTTTGATGACACTGCACTGTGTACATTCCAAGAAAACTACACAGCAAAATTTTGTCATTGACTCACACACCTGTAGGTTTAAACATGCGATATGGGATCAATGCATAGACTCTTTGCTTCTAGATTTCTTCATCAAAAATGGGGAAAATCATCAAACATCATATTTGAGAGTTGTGCAAGACACATGTATGTCATTTATGTGTTTTCATAAAGTAAGTATTGAAAGACGTATTTGTTATGATCTCAGAGGTTGCCGCTCATTTGGATACGTTCATTTTTTCAATAGCTAGTAACACTAATTGACTTGTGTTAGGTAAACATGGGCGTGTTAAAACGATTTGACCTTTTTTGTCTTGGAGCAAACTAAGGGCTACAGTTAATGTTTCATCTTTACCCAGAGTCCCTCATCACTGTAATTCTCTCTCCTATCTCTTGGGAAGGTCTTCAGTGTAATAACTGTAGAATTTGGCATCTTTTCTATCTTTTTTCCTCTTTTCCAAAGTGGATTGTTGTTGTTGTTGTTTTTTTTTTTGGGGGGGGGGAGTGGAGTGTAGTGTGTTTTTTTAATAATTGAAACAATGATACAATGTATATTGAACGTGATCAGTATGTTGGACACGGAAAGACATTCACACGCACATACACCAAGAAAGACATAAAAAAGAAAAGAATAGAAGGAATATGCAAGGGGTGTGAGGTTGTAGTTTAAGATAATGATAGAGGTGAAGATGCCAGAGATTTGAAATAATGCAACATGCCTTTATTTTTGACTTGGGCACTCGGGTCTCCATCAAGTCGCCTGTCACCACTTTGGAAATCCATCTGGCATGATCGTGAGACATGTGCAAATGCGCATTTATTGAAGTTTTTTCGAAGGAACTACATGATAAGGCATGATTAGAAATTTGCGTCTGACATAAATAATGTGTGAACTTTGTTTGTGTCTACCTACCAGGTTAGTACTGCAGGTCTACCAGGTCGTCTTTTAGGCTGTCTCTGCCTTGTTTAATAAACGATGCAATCATTAGAAAAAAGCCAAGGTGGGAAAAGGCTTTCTGTACACAAAACACATACTTCGATGATCCTTTGCATAGAATCGCCCTCTAGGGTCAGGAACTTGTTTCCAGCTGTATTTTCATTCTTGTCAATCTTTGCTGACAAGGGTGTACTTTGTGGCACACATCTTTACTAACCGACTAGGAAAATAACGAATACCAAGCCTACTTCACGGATATATATTGACAAATACTGGGATCAGCATATGTCTTATTGCACACAAAGTGCATGGTGCACAACACTTTTTATGTCGCCTCTAACGCTGCAAAAAGGACTTTGTTTTCTTAATCACATCGTTTACTTTCTGATTCAAGCGAATCTTCAACATCAAACATGTTCTACACACGAAGAGGTAAACCAGATTAAAACTATATATTCACTCTTTAACACATTGCGATAATGTACTTCTCATTCAGGCATGGGTGTGTATTCACTTGTTCAAAAAGTTCACAAAGGATTGTATATCCTGCTTTATTTTAGAGTATTTCTTGCTATGACTGCTACATCTGAAAAATATAATGTCTTATGAGGTGTGCAAAATTATAAACGTCCTTTTATTTTAACATAGTATATTGTTAACCAGGATTGATTATTACAATTATTTAGCTCCAGCATACATAGCTTGTGTTTTCACCCGCTTTTGCGACCGACGCTGAACAGCATTGTTGGAATTATTATCCATGTCATTGGAGTGTGCTTTTGTATATCGTCCTGCTCAATTTTAGTTGTAATGACCAATGTCTTAGCCATTGCCGTTGTAGAAATGTATTGTATGTGTGTCCTTCGCTACAACTTAATTGCTAACGTATGAATAACGTTTAATTTTAGTGCTTCGAATGGTTTTTGATCTCATTCTATTGTCAAATAAAATACAATTACTCTCTTGTATGACGCTTTACTTGTGCATAAGAATATTCAAGTTGTGTAATTAGTGTTTGTATTATTAGAATACTTTCTAATGTAATGAATAGGTGTGTGTGTGTGTGTGTGTGTGTGTGTGTGTGTGTGTGTGTGTGTGCGTGCGTGTGTGCGCGTGTGTTTGGTTGGTTGGTTGGTGTGTTGTTTTTGTGTGTTTTTTTTGGGGGGAAGGCACCTTGCAACTTTGTGTAATATGTCATGCATCAAGTTAAAATAATGAAAAGAGCTGTTTGTGTACTTTTAGTACAAGAAGATATCTAAGTATCATAAATGTTCATTACATTTTTATAATTGCTAGCAAAGTGATGTAATACATGTATATATTATTTTTACAATTTCCCTCTTGTGCTTCTTCAATAACTGCACGGCCTTACTAGCATTATGATTATTAGCTTGATCAATGTTTGAATTTGTGTGAGTAAATCATTGTGTAATAAAAGAATAAAAGCATCTACTGTTTTTTCCGTTCTTTCAGTTAGACATTTTTCATGGCGAAATGACATGATATGATGTCGAATCGGTTTTCTCGCAATAAGACTCAATTTCAAAATCTCGAAAGATAGTTATAGTTTGCTGGTCTTACTGAAGATGCTTCCAGTAGTACTCGTAGTATCATCACAAATCTAGCCAAGAACAAGCAAACAAAGAAACATCCTTCTTGAAATGTAAACATACATGTATCATTTGGTTACAAAATACTTTTTTAATACACAAATTAAGAAAACAGACTTGATTAACATCAATCTCTCTCAATCTCTCTCTCTCTCTCTCTCTCTCTCTCTCTCTCTCTCTCTCTCTCTCTCAAGTATTTGTATATATTGGATAAAAAAAAGTTTTCCGAGATGTGTATGTCCATTTTAGGACAGGGTTTAGCAACTTGTTCACTCACAAGTATAGATTTGCAAAAGAGCGGTCTGAAAATGCTTACCTATGTCCAGCTTGCTATGAAGATGACGAAAGTGAAAAGCATTTGTTATTTGAATGTCCTGTCTATGAGGATCTGCGACGAATGTACTTTTCCAATTTGGCGACGAATACCAAATCATGTGATATTAAGACACTCTTGTCACTGGAAGAGCCAAAAGCAGTACGCACGGTTGCTATGTTTCTGTACTATGCGTTTAAGAGAAGACAAGAAGCGATTTGTATTGCGGTGGCCGATGAGGCATATTATTTGTAACCGAGTTGTGATGGGCCGGTGGCCTAAAAAAAAATAAACCATTCGTTAGTTCGTTCGTTCCCTCTCTCTCTCTCTCTCTCTCTGTCTCTCTCTCTCTCTCTCTCTTTCTCTCTCTCTCTCTCTCTCTCTCTCTCTCTCTCTCTCGCTCTATCTTTTTATGTATGTCACTCTCTGTCTCTGTCTCTGTCTCTTTGTCTCTGCCTCTCTCTCTCTACCTCTCTCTCTCTCTCTTTCTCTCTCTCTATCTCTCTCTCTCTCTCTCTCCCGCCTCTCTCTCTGTCTCTCTCTCTCTCTCTCTCTCTCTCTGTGCGCGCGCGCGCGTGTGTGTGTGTGTGTGTGTGTGTGCGTGCGTGCGTGCGTGTGTGTGTGTGTGTGTGTGTGTGATATTCCCATCGTCGTCAGTGCAGATGAAAAGTTTTACATCAGAAATGCAACATTTTATTGACTTATGTTAGATAGTACTCCTTTGACTTAGGTTAGATAGTATTCCTTGAATGGGACTGCTGAACAAACGTTGTCTCTTGAAATCCGACAACCGAGAGACGGATATACGAGAAAAGTGAGCCCTTGCCAAGTGAGTGCGTTAGATCCAAGGGACGCCAATCACACATAGGGCTCGTGATTCAACCAGGAAGAAAATCATGTAGTCTTGTGATGGCATTTCCAACCTGAACAACGCGTACCGCCTCGAACTGTCAGCCCTTGCAAAGGGGCATTCGCTCCTAAATGAGTTCCAAACCGGGTTGTCAGATTCCGCCTCAAAGTCTATAGGGAGGGGCATTTGCGTCATAGGCGCTGCATTTTCCCTTCCTGCTCCAAAGTCTCTGATTCAACCCGTTCATTTTAGTAGGGTGCACTCAATATCGCGTTAATGCGGCAAAGTGAGGCATATCATTTAAAACGTTAGAAGGTGACTTTTTCTAATTAGTAACTTTTTCAGATGAATGACATTTCTATTGTATTTCATTTCTATGACATTTTATATGAACAACTAGGCAATGGAAATACAAATTTGCCGGCTATTGCCATCTATCAGGAACAACATTGTCTTCTTGTGACTGGTTTGAAGACTGCGTGTGCCCTCACTGACTTAAGATTGTCTCTTCGTTTTGTAAGTTGTAGTCAAGCAATTTGTTGAAATGAGCGTTAATAATGACTAAGTCATGTGAATATTTGTGTAAAAAAAGACAGTTGAACAGCCAGAGTGGACTTTGTCAACTCTAGCAATCAGTCACACATTTTGTCAGCATAAACCCCAAACATCAAAGGTAAAGGCGCTTGTGTAATTGTGTCTTTGACCATTTTGATGGGCTGTCAAACGAGAGAATATTCAATATAAGAGTAGACTTTGAAATTTTTAAAGACTAATATGGGCACGTGGACGGATAAAATGGCATCATCAATCAATGTTTTTGTCAGGCGATGTGTATACGATCGACGGCTGTTTGCCTACAATCATTCTCTGTAACGCCTGTGCCGGTATGTGTTTCTGCAACAAAGGCTTTCAAAGTACATACACAATTCTCCGCAAGCATATATCAAAGTGACATTATCAATAGCTGGCTGTACATGTAAATGGGTATGTGCACGCCATCGAAGGCTGGTAAACGGATCATCTGCACCACTGTCTGTGCACCTCAAATCCTGGCAACCTGCCAAGGAGGGCGATACGCCACTCCTTGCAGGAAGTAAGCCTCTCGTCCTGGTCTGCTTTTACACATGCAGATAGTTCACGTGTTTGCTTCGTCCTCCAACAACAGGAAACACTGGGCAGGTTGCCAATACTTCTAACCCACTCCACGGAGATGGACCAACAAACAGCAAACAGGATGTAAAGTTACACCCGAGCAGTCACGCCACACCCAAGCCCTGTGTAAAGCGCATGAAAGATCACATACTCCTGTGGTGTGGACAGGATTCTGGCGTCCTTCTCAACCGTCAAAACACACGTCAGCTCAAATCGAACCTGCTCGACCACTTGGGTTACCCACTGAGTCTGGAACTGGAAAAAAGTTTACCTTCCAGTGACTCATTTACAAATGAATTTATTACTCCCCCCCCTCTCTCTCTACCCCCCTCCTCCTTCTCCTCCCTCCCCCAACCATCCCCTTCCTCTTTTCCCCCTCCTCTCTCTCCCTCTCTCTCTCTCTCTCTCTCGCTCTCTTTCTCTCTCTCTTTCTCTCTCTCTCTCTCTCTCTCTCTCTCTCTCTCTCTCTCTCTCTCTCTCTCTCACACACACACACACACACACACACACACACACACACACACACACACACTTGCTTGCTGGGTTTCTCGCTCGCCATCGCTAGCCCTATCATGTGTGTGGTCCATTATCATCATGGGCACTTGACATTCTGCAATGTGTACCATGAGATCGTGACTAAATGTCACCAATAATGAATATCCGCGACTATAACTGTGTGCTTCCTGGTCGAACATGCCAGAAGTGATGTCGTTCTGACAAAGCAGAAGTAGAATGAAATTACGGATACTGGGGACTTCAGCTCTCCACGCAGTTTCTGTTTGCATTCTGCGTCTCCATTTTCCACTTACATCCAGCACTAAAGTAGAGCAAAGCGGTGACTCCCTGCTACAGTGCATGTTCTGATCAAATAATGCAGGGATCGCATTTAAAACCACGGTTTCATTCCCAGGTTACTGGAAGAAAAGCATGAAAATATGTTGACATATTGGAAGGCAAGAAGGGAGGAGGAGAAGAAGGTAAGAATAAGAAGAAGAAAAAGGAGAAACGGAGGAGGGAGGAGGAGGAGGAGGAGCTGCAGCTGCATGGAGGAGAAGGTGGAGGAGGTGAAGGAGGAAGTAAAGCAGGAGGAGGAGGTAAAAGAGGAGGAGGAAATAAAAGAGAAGGAGGAAGTGGAGGAGAAGGAGGAGGTAAAAGAGGAGGAGGAGGAGGAGAAGAAGGAAAGAATAAGAAGAAGAAAAAGGAGAAACGGAGGAGGAGGAGGAGGAGGAGGAGCTGCAGCTGCATGGAGGAGAAGGTGGAGGACGTGAAGGAGGAAGTAAATGAGGAGGAGGAGGTAAAAGAGGAGGAGGAAATAAAAGAGAAGGAGGAAGTGGAGGAGGAGGAGGAGGTAAAAGAGGAGGAGGAGGAGGAAGCGCAGTAGCAGCAACAGGAGCAACAGAAGCAGGAGGAGCAGGAGCAAGATCAGCAGAAGAAACATCGGGAAGAGGAGCAGCAGGAGCAGCAAAAGGAGGAGCAGGAGGACCAGCAACAGCAGAAGCAGCACCGGTGGAGAAGTAGCAGGAGCAGCAGCAGCAGAAGCAACAAGAGTAGCAGAAGGAGGAAGAGGAGTAGCAACAGCAGGAGCAGCAAGAGGAGAAGCAGGAGGAACAGCAACAGAAGAAGCAGCAGCGGTGGAAAAGCAGCAGCAGTAGCAGCAGCAGCAGGTGCAGCAGCAGGAGATGTCTCAGACATGACTTTTACTACCATCACTACTGCAATCACCACTTACACTTTTATGTGCACCTTTGTCATCTCAATAACTCTCACGGATATGTAGCATTAGTTGTAGACACATTGACTGCCAACTCCCCTTTTACCACGAGCCTCATCCCACCCACTACCCCCACCACTGCTCCCTTCCTTACAAAGATTTGGAATGTTGTGAGTGCCAACAACAACTGACAGCTATTATTGAAAGTCTGTGATTCTGATATGTTCAAAAACAACAACAAAAACCTTCTGAATGTCAATTTAAAGTGTTGCAATAAACCAGAAATTAGAGAGATGGCTGAGACGGTAATCATACATACTTTTTCGTTAGAATATGTCTGTCTATGTGTGTGTGTGTGTGTGTGTGTGTGTGTGTGTGTGTGTGTGTGTGTGTGTGTGTGTGTGTGTGCATTCGTCCGTCCGTCTCTCTCTATGTCTGTCTATCTGTCTGTCTGTCTGTCTGTCTGTCTGTATTTCTGTCTGTCTCTCTCTCTCTCTCTCTCTCTCTCTCTCTCTCTCTCTCTCTGAGCTCTTCAGTTTTGTCTCTCTATGTGAACGTAGTGACTATGTACGTGCTCGCCATAGGCAAGGGATTTAGCTCATCCCTGGAATGGTTGAAATTGTTGATACTCTTTGTTAATGACAATGTTTTGCTGTCATCTACCCCCACTGGACCTTATAACCATATCAACAACTTTGCAGTATATATAAAAACCTTAGTGTACTCATGAACGCGGAAATCCCACCCAAAGTAACGGTATTCAGATGAGAAGGCCACTTGGTCGCAGGTGAATGTTGGCAGTTGAACGGGTATAAACTAGGAGATGTAAAAAAATAAGAGATACGTGAATGTTCTATTTTCAACAAAATTGTCCATCAGTACTGCTCTACATGGCATTACATTTAGAGGAAAACAGATGGGTGTCCATGTATCAATAGCTCTTTGGAAATTCCGATGTACAAATACATCAGTCTTCACAAATCTGTTCAAGGCACAAGTGCAGTCTACAGTGACGTTTGGTTCAGAATTATGGAGTCGGACGAGGCACCAACACGTAAAGAGAGTACATACCTCTCAATGCAAAACAGTTCTCAGTTTGGATACAAAGGCACCAAACCGCATGGTCTACAGCGACCATTGAAGGTTCCCCCATTGCATCCATTGCAACACAAGGGTCTTAAAATATTGACTGAAGCTCTGCAAAATGGGGACTGATAGACTTCCCAGACAAGCATACTCGATACTGAGAAACTCGAACATTGCAGGTGACTAAAACTGGGCTGGATCTTTAAGAACATGTCCTTACAGATTGGGTTTTGTTTTTGTTTGGTTGGATGGGGTGTACGTAAAGAAAAAAGCTACCATTTCATAAATGTAATAGAGACTGAAGGACTACTATCTTCAAGAATGGAATAGTTTTAATAGAGCTAGCGACAAATATCAACGGTACACATTTATTCAAAGACAATACAGAGCTAGATAATGACCACAACATTCTAGACATAATAAAATTATATATATATATATATATATGTTCAATTGGTTTAGATCGGTACCAATGTTGTACTCACTAACGGAAGATACGCATCAACGAGTGATGTTCGGTGTAGATTTACTGAAGTCATAGAGAATGAAGAGCAATTTTTGCTGTATTGTACCACATACCAACAGTTGTGAATGAAATACCTCCAACGTTTCCTTAATAGGAGACTAAACAGGAAACATTGCTTGCTGGTGATTAAAGGTGAAAATGTTACACTGTCGAGATCGATGCCAATGTACACCTTCCAGGCTCTTACTATGATGGAAGGTAGAACGTGTGGAATGAACATCGATCCATAGTGTGGCCATCTTCGTGAGATGTATTTTCGCTGTGTGCAACACTATTTTATACGAATGGGTTTGCTTGTATAGTATCTGCAATGAACTGATGGCCTTGCAACAAAATTCGGTTCTGTTTGCTCTTTCTCTCTCTGTTTGTCTCTCTTTTTCTGTCTGTCTCTCCATGCCTGCCTCTGCCTGCCGGTCTGTCTGTCTGTCTGTCTGTCTGTCTGTCTGTCTGTCTGTCTGTCTGTCTGTCTGTCTCTCTCTCTCTCTCTTTCTCTCTCTCTCTCTCTCTGCGTGTGGGGGTTGTGTGTGTGTGTGTGTGTGTGTGTGTGTGTGTGTGTGTGTGTGTGTGTGTGTGTGTGTATGTGTGTGTGTCTGTCTGTCTGTCTGAATGTCTGTCTCTCTCTCTGTCTTTGTCTCTGTCTCTGTCTGTCTCTGTCTGTCTCTGTCTCTCTCTCTCTCTGTCTCTGTCTCTCTCTCTCTTCTTCTCTCTCTCTCTCTCTCTCTCTCCCTCTCTCTATCCCTCTTTCTTCCCCTCTCTCTCTCCCTCCCCTCTCTCTCCCCCCCCCCTCTCTCTCTCTCTCTCTCTTTCTCTCTCTCTCTCTGTCTTTCTCTCTGTCTATCTGTCTGGTATGTCGGTCTGTCTGTCTGGTCTGTCTGGTCTTTCTGGTCTGTCTGGTCTGTCTGATCTGTCTGTCTGTCTGTCTGGTCTGTCTGTCTGTCTGTCTGTCTGTCTGTCTGTCTGTCTGTCTGTCTGTCTGTCTGTCTGTCTGTATGTCTGTCTGTCTGTATGTCTGTCTGTCTGTCTGTCTGTCTGTCTGTCTGTCTGTCTGTCTGTCTGTCTGTCTGTCTGTCTGTCTGTCTGTCTGTCTGTCTGTCTGTCTGTCTGTCTGTCTGTCTGTCTGTCTGGTCTGTCTGTCTGTCTGTCTGTCTGTCTGTCTGTCTGTCTGTCTGTCTGTCTGTCTGTCTGTCTGTCTGTCTGTCTCTCTCTCTCTCTCTCTCTCTCTCTCTGTGTGTGTGTGTGTGTGTGTGTGTGTGCATTGTTCTCATTCCACATATTACCAACGACTTTATTTGCGTGATTCACGCGAACCCCGATGCCAGGCTGAGGGTTCAAGTGAACCATGAGTAACAAAGGAGTAAGCACCACTTAGGCACGTGTCTACAGAATTGATTTTGCGGACATTGTAAGACAACTCTCATGTCACGACAATTGGATGAGTTCATACTTTATGACAGGGCTCTTTCGCATCCTGCTGTTGCAGTGAGTCACTGCCTGCCGACTCCGATAAGGTTGCATACGAAGAAGACACATCCTTCCTTTGAGGATGTTACTGTCGAACATTGCGGTGCAAGGAAGTGAAATTGCACAAATGTCTGGCAGCACATGATAGGGCAAAACGTACTGATGACAATTCAATGACGTTGAGAACGACGAATAAGATGGCGCTGATGGTGGTGCTAGTGGTGGTGCTGGTGCTGGTGGTGCTGGTGGTGGTGGCGGTAGCCTAACGTTGGCGGTGCTGATGCTGACGACGACTGCTATTACTATCGTAAGGTAATACCGGGCACCGTTGCCTGAATGATGATTTCAAAACTATAAACACTGAAAACCTCCTCATTTATGCTTCGGAAATAACATGTGTGAATGAAGCAGCGACTTTGGATGGGATATTTTAGGAAGCCACGCATTTAACTGTTTTCAGCGTTCTTACAGCTGCGAAAGGTGTTATGGGAGTAGATCAAATTAATGTGGTTTTACGGCCAATAAATTTTTACAGGCCATGTTTGGGTTTTGGGGGGGGGGGGGTTTCCCTACTGGCTGGTGGGCAGTGAGACTCGATTTAATTGATTTCATGTCACTGGTTAGATGGACTGTATAAGAACTCACTGTTGAGAAGAGTTTTAATTCTTTGTTAAAGATGGGTGTTTCTTAATGTTGTGGCCTTATATAGCCTACAAGGCTGATAGGCCCTTAAACTCCATCCATCCATCCATCCCTACCAATTTTAATTCTTGCTCATAGGAAAATTTGTTTTGGGGACTTTCACCCCCGGTCGCCACTGCGCAGCACCAGGTACCCGGTTTTACTCCTGGGTAGGAGGGGCAATGGGAGTTAAGCACCTTGCCCAAGGATGCGACTCTAAAATCCGTGCAGAACTGAACACTGCACGAGATCGCCGCAAGGCGAGTGTATTAACCACTGTACTACTAGAGCCCCCCAACGGCAAAATCAAAAGAGCTGATCAAGGCAAGAGAAAGCCAAGTCCCTAGTTATTTGTCTTCTACGAATCAGGAAAGGAAGCGCGGTGGATCCATTCTTACCCCCAAAGCACAGGGGGCTGGATCGAAGAAGGAAAGAATTCTCAACAAAATGCGTTTTCGTTTACTAGGCAATTCACAAGCCATCAACTTACGAGATGAGTAAAAGGCAAGTTTACGAACAGTACCACCACTATTACCACCATCACCACCACCACTATCACCATGACCACCGCCACCGCCACCATCACCACCATCACGAGCACCACCACCATCACCACCACCACTATCATCATCACCACCACCACCACCACCACCACCACCACCGCCACCACAATCACCGCCACCACAATCACCACCACCACATCACCACCACCACCACTACCGTCATCACCACCACCATCCCCACCACCATCACCACCATCATCACCACCACCATCACCACCATCACCACCACCACCACCACTATCACCACCGCCATCATCACCACCATCACCACCACCATCACCACCATCGACATCACCACCACCACCATCACGACCATTACCACCACCATCACCACAACCACCACCATCATCACCACCATCATCACCACCACCAACACCATCAACATCACCACCACCACCATCACGACCATTACCACCACCATCACCACCACCACCACCACCATTACCACTACCACCATCATCACCGCCACCACCACCATTCCCACCACCATCATCACCACCACCTCCACCATCACCACCACCACCTCCACCATCACCATCACCACCACCACCATCACCACCACTATCATAACCACCACCTCCACCATCACCACCATCACCGCCACCAGCACCATCAATACCACCGTCATAACGACCACCACCATCACCATCACCAACATTTTCAATGGCGACGTAAATCTTATTCGTCGCTATCAATGGCATTGAATTGTCATCAGTACGTTTTGCCCTATCATGTGCTGCCAGAGTTTTGTGCAATTTCACTTCCTTGCACCGCAATGTTCGACAACAACATCCTCAAGGGAAGGATGTGTCTTCTTCGTATGCAACCTTATTGGAGTCGGCAGGCAGTGACTACTCTGCAACAGCAGGATGCGAAACAGCCCTGTCATGAAGTATGAACCCGCCCAATTGTCGTGACATAAGAGTTGTATTACAATGTACGGAAAATCAAATCTGTAGACACGTACCTATAAGTGGTGCTCACTCCTTTGTTACTTGTACCCTCAGCCTGGCATCGGGGTTCGCATGAATCACACACATGAAGTCGTTGGTAATAAGGAATAAAAACAGGGAGGGAGGGAGGGAGGGAGGACGAGGGAGGGAGGAGGAGGAGGAGGAAGAGGAGGAGGAGGAGGAGGAGGAGGAGGAGGAGGAGGAGGAGGAGGAGGAGCAGGAGGAGGAGGAGCAGGAGGAGGAGGAGCAGGAGGAGGAGGAGGAGGAGGAGGAGGAGGAGGAGGGGGAGGAGGAGGAGGAGGAGGGGGAGAAGGAGGAGGAGGAGGAGGAGGAGGGGGGGGGGGATAATGTTGAGGAGGGGGAGGAGGAGGAGGAGAGCAAGAAAACAGCTTCAAGCTTTTCACCCCGTACACATTCCGTTAATTAAACAATAACACCTGCTGAGTTATCTAATAACGATAACAAAACCATTGCTGTCCTGCCTGAAATTACATAAGAGGGTGTGTCACAATGAATACTGTAAAGGCACTGTTCTCTGAATATTATTTTTTACGACACTGCCCGGTTGAAGTAATGATAGGTTAGCCGCTGTTCTCGTGGGAAAGTCCTGTGCATGCTGCCATAAATCGTCAGTCAAAACCACTTTACGTCCTTCCAAAAGGAGAGACAGGTCCGAGGCTTTTGAGAGGAAGCAAGGCAAATTTATGATCTTTCGCTACCCGACTTGAGTCTAGAGTCCTCCGTTGGGCGGAGTGCATGATCCGCCCCACAAGGCTGCCAACGCATGCATGGGTAGCTGCTGTACGCAAGATCAGACTGATGCAACGAGTCGGCAACACAGTTGCCTCTGTTTCAACTTTCCTCTACGCTTTGTCATGAAATATAGTCAAAATAGTCTGCTTTTCACTATCGCGATTAATAACCATAAAAGACTGCTATTGTCAGACAGGGAGAAAGTTTTCGTTCTTCATGGAAACCAAATTAAGTCACTTAAGTAAAATTAGAATATACACAACATACAAAACCTTACACAAGCACGTGCGCACTCTCTCT
>JAWQFJ010003246.1:57649-66706 GCA_034096865.1 Theodoxus fluviatilis | reverse complement strand
CGGGTCTTTTGGGGTCTTTTCGGGTGTCTTTTTGGGTCTTTTTGGGTCTTTTCGGTGTCTTTTCGGGTCTTTTCGGGTCTTTTCGGGTCTTTTCGATAAAAATCACTGCCCCCTCTTTCAACCAAGTTCCCACTGCTCTCATTAAATCCATTGCGTTCGTGAGCAGTCCATTGCTATTTCAAGTTTTCCTCGTAAGTAGATTTTAAGAACATTCAGCTACATTTGACCAGGAACCAAGCATGCTTTAGCCATGCAGTTACAAGCCACACTCCACTAAGCTTGAGAACATTGCTAGGCAATCTAAGGGAAGCAACTTGCAGAGCCACTGCCCTCTTCTATTTGAAGAGTTCAGCGGCGGATATTCAGGTCAGCAAGCAAGAATGTGTATGCGCAATCGTTGTCATCGTCGCCCACATCAATGTTTTCTATAAATATCGATGGTGTGGCTTACTTCATCAACAGCATTATTGGGAGTAAATGAAAAGTGAATGTGCATGTAGCTGCTCAAGGTACGGCCTGCCATTCTCATTCAAGCACCAGAACGTAAGGAGAGATTTCAGCAAGGGACTGGTGAGTGATCAACTCTCGTGGGCGCTAGTCTAGTCGTCTTGGCGATGACCGCTCTGGATATTAGTTGTCAAAGCAGTCTGATAGTGTCACTCGTAAATAAGACAGTAACAAATATACTGTTTCAGTCTGAACAATTTGTCACAGTCTTTTTGACCCCCCCTCTCTCCTCACGAACCTGTCTTTCTTTGTTTTCCGGGATGCAAAAATGTGCTTTAAAGTTTTAAACCTGCAAACCCGGTGCAGATTAAACCCCCCTCCCCTTCCCCCTCCCCCCCCCCCCCCCCCCCCCCCCCCCTCCTCTATCTCTCACTCTCTCTCTCAATAAATGCATCCTTATGCACAAAATTGCTCATTTACGAGCACCGAAGTATCTTTCTAATCTCTTCATTCGTCCCCAAACAAGCCATTCACTATCTCGCAACACTTTCATTCTACCACAACCTAGAGTAGACATTTTCAAAGGCAGTATTACATATTCAGGTGTTATGATATGGAATACACTACCATTGCACCTAAGGAACAATACTTCCATGAAGTCTTTTAAAGCATCCATACGTGATTATCTATTCAGATGATCTCACTGCTGTCGCCTGTACATATGACACGTATTGCTTGAACTTCAAGACTCACTGAGCTGACAGTTGTCAAAGGCATCTACTAAAATCTTTGTCATTGTTGATCATATTCTTCATATACCTTACCAATTGTTGTACATAGATTAGCTACTGTGTATTTTTTGTCTTAATTATCCATGTTTTCATTTCTTTATGAGCAAGGACAATTTGTAAGATAGGCAGAAATGCCTTAAATTTCATCCTTGATAAATAAAGAAATCAATTAATCAATCAGTCAATCAATCTCTCTCAACAAGGACTGAGTGTAAGACAGCAGCTATACCTAATTCATTAATTTCCCTGGAAAATAAAGTTCAGTCAACCAATCTCTCTCTCTCTGTCTGTCTGTCTGTCTGTCTGTCTGTCTGTCTGTCTGTCTGTCTGTCTGTCTGTCTGTCTGTCTGCCTGTCTCTCTCTCTCTCTCTCTCTCTCTCTCTCTCTCTCTCTCTCTCTCTCTCTCTCTCTCTCTCTCTCTCTCTCTCTCTCTCTCTCTCGTCTCTCTCTGTCTCTCTCTCTCTCTCTCTGTCTCTCTCTCTCTCTGTCTCTCTCTCTCTTTCTGTCTCTGTCTCTGTCTGTCTGTCTGTCTGTCTCTCTCTCTCTCTCTCTCTCTCTCTCTCTCTCTCTCTCTCTCTCTCTCTCTCTCTCTCTCTCTCTCTCTCTCTCTCTCTCTCTCTCACACACACACACACCACACACACACACACACACACACCTCAGCCAGTGCAACTGATAGGTACAAACATGCCTCATCTACATTGAAAAAGTGTATACTTTTGCCTGCAAGAAGATTAGCGGGTTAGACAGTGGACACCAAATTACATGGTCTATGGGAATTTGGTGGATACCATCTGTCTGTCTTGTACATCACCAAGGCTGTCAAATATTGGCTCAGGCTCTCCACCATGCCATCCACTCAACTCCCCAAATTGGTATACATTATGTAAAAAAACTCCAATGTTGCAAATAATCCTCAGAAATGTCATGTAGGCTATACAGTAGATCCATCTGACTCTGAACAAAAACGAAAATTTATCTTGCGCAGAAAATTTTAAAATACTTAAAGTATTTAAGTTAAATAGATCTCCGAGGGAAAATGGGACAGCATGCAATTTGTTGTTTACCTTATATTTTTATCTTCTTTAAAATGTATTTAATACAATGAATGATAGATTTTAAAAAGTTTGGGGTCAGCAGGAAAAGAAATGAGGTCAGTCAGATCACCGTAACCACAACTTTTTTAATGGGGGCCTAGTATGATAGGTATATCAACAAGCTAAATGAATGCTCCTCTGCCCCGTTATCACAATGTAGGACTAGTAGATAGCTGCCATTGTAAAATCATATCCTGACTGCATGGGAAAAAGCAAAACTAGCTACCTATGTCAGTTACCTGTGTAGGTTTGTCTTATCAGCTCTAGCAGCATAGTGTACTGCATGCTGTGCTCAGACAAAGCTAAGTTTTTGTCATCAGCATGCCCTGATGAATGAGATCAGATCGCTCATGAACTTTCTCCTTTTTTATAAGGACAGTGATCTGAGTGGTTGGATAATAAAATCAATATAATAACTGGATGATTAGGCTGTGTTCATTTGGACTTTTTTGTGGTTCAACCCTAGAGGTGATTATAGGCAGAAACTTCAGCCACATTTCTTGTTCATCGGTTGCTGTAAGTGTAACTCTCTAAATACATACCTCTTTACCAACAAGCAGCGCTCCAGCTAAAAACTTTAGCAGTTCACAATGGAACCAGTTCACAAACATTTAGCTAGAACAATTGTTGAAAGGAAAGTTGGCTGAAATGTAAACTCTGTACTACATCTGGAATTAATCAAGGACATCTCATATATTTCATCCATGGGATAATGAGCTTGAGCTGTCACAAGATTTGCAGATGTTTGCCTCTGTAAAGTTCTTCATATCCTTTCCCTGCAGCTTATCTACTTACAACTCTATTCTATAGATCTACTAACCAGTAACCTGCTTGCCCATTTCCTTTATTTATCTTCTTATCCATGACAGGATTAGGATCTCCTGTCCAGGCTGACTGAGTGACAGTGCAAGAGGCACAGCTGTGAAAGACTTTGGAACGGAGCACCAAGATGGCAGGAAAGGCAATGGACCGACAGTACAGTGCACCGCCAGCCACCGGCATGAATCGCCAGCAGAGCACCCCTGGGTCGTCTCGCCTGTCTCGTCTGAGCAAGTGAGTTCCCCACCATGCATGTGGCAAGTAACATGGTGCAGAGGTTAGGCCTGGAGCCTCACCAAATTCCAGGCACCAGTATTATTACCCACAATTGCTACTGCTGTTTCTGGCTTTGTGTTACCCTCTGCAGTTCCCACAACAAACTTCAAGTGTTCATGTGTGTTTGAATTTTAAGAGATGCTATTTGTTCAATTATTTGTTGTAGGATGAGGTTCGTGCAGATGAAGAATTCTGACTAAATCATGGGATCATATTATTCCATCCCAAGCATGAAAAAAAAGCGTAATCTCACTTTGTATCATGGAAAATCTTCTGACATGGTCGTTTGCTTTTAGCCTGTATCATAACATGCATTTGTAAGATGTGAAGTGTAGCGACTCTGTGTGTGTGTGTGTGTGTGTGCAGTGCTTCAGATTGTTTTCAGACGTCATGGGGCCAATGACCCATGGCCAGGCAAAATGATGGGTCAATTTTGAAAAACATGGGTCATTAACAATCGAACCTTCACTTCAAACAGAATGACCCTCCACCCCACACATGACACCCCTACAGCCCCCAGCCCCCCCCCCCCCCCCCCCCACACACACACAAATGAATAATAAAAAAAGCAAAAAATAAAATAATAGACAAACACATGTCAAGCTGTGTGTCTGTCAGTTGTTTTATTGTCTCTTTTAACATTTCGTTCTGTGGACACAGAGTCATGATCACTCAAAACCCACTCTATTCTTTCTTGGTAGCATGATGTTTTGTTTAAACAAACTTGGTTTTAGGGACTAACACATTGAAATCTAACAGAGATCTGCTTCAACCAGTCAAACACAACACAAAATCACTCCTCTACACACATACACACCACAAAAATGTTGCAGCGAGTCCAAAAAGTTTAGTCTCAACTTGTTTTTTGCCATCCAGAAAATTACACACACAAATACACAACAGTCCACAGTATTTCCTTCTGAATAACTCCATCAATAGGACCTAGGACAGTCTCATGCCCTAGTTCTTCTTGAACAGGTAGCGGTTGCGACTTTCCGCCCACACCTGCACTGCACGGTTAAAGGGCATGTCCTGGAAGATAGGTCCATCAATGCACACCATCATCAGCTGGTCACAGTGTGTGCTAGAGAGTGCTCTCCTCCTCTGTGTTTGGACGTAGTTTTGCACAGAGAACGATCTTTCACAGTCTGCTGTGTGGATGGGCAGGGTCGGGGCCACAGCTGTCAGCTTCTTTAAATTTGGAAATTCATCAGCTGCAGGGTAGAATTTGGCGATCATCTGCCAAAGGGTGACGAAATCATCTCTGGGAAAGTGTTCACTGAGAACTGTTCTCTTGAGCAGCCTCCATTCTTGCCAAGTCTCGTCTCTGTTGATGAACGGCTGAGCAGTTTTCAGTGAGCCGTTCTGGCCCTCGCAGACCCAGAAGTGGGTCTTTTCGTCAGCAAACTGTTGAAGAAGTTTCTCCATTTGTTCCATGCCCCAGTCATCCAGCTTGTTCTTGTCAACAAATGAAATCGGCCTCATAGCTAGAACGTACGTTGAATGCCTGGAGCAGCTCCGCATCAGGAAATCTCTTATCTAGATTGGAGAGGACTTCTTCTACAAATGAGGGCAGCAGAGTAGAGGAGACATTCTGAACCAGAACGGTGATTTTACACTGCTTGTAGGTCTTTTCTTCGAGATCAAAGTCCTGTTTCAGTGCACTCAGGTGTTGACAATTGTCTGGGTTGTCAACCAGGTGATTCAGATCGGACTTGCACTGCTCCACATGGATATCGGCTTTGGAAGGAGCTAGTAAGAGATAAAAACTAAACAGTTACTGCTTGCTTTTTTCTTGCAAAACATTGAAGACAACGTCAACTGACGTTGGTTTTCTTCGGTTTCTTTTCTAAGCCTTTTCTTCGGTGGCATCTTGATTCCGCACACGTGTGCGAGTCTGTGCAAGGTAAACTGATAGATGTTCGCTGATTGGTTGTCTGCTGGCTGATAGCCAATCACACAGAGCGATGCATCGTTGCTAGGCAAAGCAGCAGTTTGGCGTCGGTTTTGGTACTCCGTGGTGTGGCCACATGTGCTTGGTGTGGCTTAGTGGTACAGACGGACCGAGGATTGATACAAGTTGGCGATTTTTATGACGCGCCCGGCTGGCGCAAACACATTGAAAGTGACGCGCCATTCTGATAAAATATGCGCCAATGGCGCGGGCGCGCCAACAATCTGAAGCACTGGTGTGTGTGCGTGTGTTTATGTGTGTGCGTGTGTTTATGTGTGTGCGTGTGTGTGTGTGTGTGTGTGTGTGTATGTGTGTGCGTGTGTTTATGTGTGTGCGTGTGTTTATGTGTGTGCGTGTGTGTGTGTGTGTGTGTGTATGTGTGTGTATGTGTGCACTTGTGTTTATGTGTGTGCGTGTGTGTGTGTGTGTGTATGTGTGTGTGCACTTAATGCATCCATGGCCAATTACAGATGTATGCATGCATGATGTATGTGTGTTTGCACATTGTTTGTGTTTGTGTGTGTGTGTGTGTGTGTGTGTGTGTGTGTGTGTGTGTGTGTGTGTGTGATTGTGTGTGTGTGTGTGTGTGTGTGTGTGTGTGTGTGTACTTGAGTGCATCCATGCCCATGGACATTTACAGATGTATGCATGCATTTTCATATTTTGTATGTGCGTGTGTTTGCACATTATGTGTGTGTGTGGTGTGTGTGTGTGTGTGCGTGTGTGTGCACACAAATATGTGTGTGTGTGCATGTGCATGTGTCCGTACATGCATGCATGCATGTGAGCATGTCTCTATGCAAGGCTTGGAAGTCCTGTAAATACATCAGCCAAACTCTGTGAAAGTCCTTTACAATTTCTAGACAGGGCAGACCGCACGCATGAATCATCATTCTCTCTAATCTCATAAGGGTTTTCCAGATATGCCACTTTATCATTTTAGACACTCAGAATTGTCATCCCTATGCAGCATATCACTGTCACTCTTTTTGCCTGCCAGATACATGAAGACCAGCGTGGTGGACTTCTTCGGCGTGGGTGAGGAGATGCCCACCACCAGTGTTCGATGGGAGAAGCGGCGGAGTCGCTACGCCCAGAAGTCCGGCAAACTCAAGCCCAGTGACAGAGAGCGAGTGCCACTGGATGATGTGGATGCAGGTCGCAGGATCATTGATCCACTGCGGGTTCCAGGTCGTGGGCATAGCGAGAGTGAGGTCCACTCCCGCTCCCCACTCTCCTCCACCTCCACCCACCACCGCAGTCTGGCTGCCCTGGGATCCAGGCGCCCACAGCGCAAGGAGTCGGTCTACAAGATGACCTGGAATGGGCTGGCCACACTTGCTGTGAGTCTTGGAGTTGTGGCATTTCAGTTGTGGCTGCAGTTGGTTCTGTTGGCAGATGCAAATAGCAAGGCTGTTGTCATACATTCACGTAGTCACAGAGAACCCAGGAGCAGGACACACATAGTACACAGGTGTATGCAGTCACACAGGTGCATAGTCACACAGGTGTATACAGTCACAAAGGTGCATACAGTCACTCAGGCGCATGCAGTCACACAGGCGCATGCAGTCACACAGGTGCATAGTCACACAGGTGTATACAGTCACACAGGTGCATGCAGTCATGCAGGTAGTCACACAGGTGCATGCAGTCACACAGGCGCATGCAGTCACACAGGTGCATGCAGTCACACAGGTGCATGCAGTCACACAGGTGCATAGTCACACAGGTACATACAGTCACACAGGTGCATAGTCACACAGGTGTATACAGTCACAAAGGTGCATGCAGTCACAGGTGCATACAATCATGCAGGTACAGTCACACAGGCGCATGCGGTCACACAGGTGCATGCAGTCACACAGGTGCATGCAGTCACACAGGTGCATAGACACACAGGTGCATAGTCACTCAGGTGCATAGTCATACAGGTGCATAGTCACACCGGTGCATACAGTCACACAGGTGCATACAGTCACACAGGTGCATACAGTCACAGGTGCATACAGTCACAGGTGCATACAGTCACACAGGTGCATACAGTCACACATTGCATGCATTTTGAGCTTTTGTTGCTTATCAAGTGCTATTACATGGATGTGATGATGATTTATATTCATCAGGGAAGTATAGTTGGTAACACACCATCCAAGTGTCCAATCTTGCCTTGAGGGATGCAGTCACACATGCATCTGGCTACATGTACATGTACTGTTAGTAAATATTGTCACCAGTGATCTTACAGTGCCCTGCTTTGCAGTCTTTTAAAATCATATCATCCATGCTGTCTGTTGCATAGGCACAATTTAGCAATGCCAGTGCCTTCTTTGCGCTACTAGCCAAAATGCACTCATCAATACCACTTCACTTTCATGGCTAATTGTGGACAATCCACAAAATATTGTGAATAAAGACAAGAATGAAAGTTGTTTATAAAGGTTTCAAGAACATGTGTGTGTAATTTTGTGTTAATCCGTCTTATTTCCGCCGAGAAAATACAAGACGATTACGTAAACACACCCTCCGCCGCTACCGACTCGCGGTGGCCCGACGGAGTTCTCATTTCGCGACTCGGGTTGGTCTCTTCAAAACACTCGTCCGTCGAAGTTTCTCATTGGATCAGGTTGAAACTTTACAACCAATCAGAGGGAGATTGCTCTTTCGTTCGGTGTGCGTTCGAACTTCCGGTGAAAATCAAATGACGAGTTATGGATGAAAGTTTGAACGTCATTGGACATTTTATTAAAATTTGCTCACTCCCGCTTTTCCGATCAATTTCATACAGACACCCTTGGATTCTACAAAACTTTCCCTTTCCAACTCTATATTCGATGTTAATGTACGATGAATCTAGCGCCTGGATTGTGCGCTTGAAAGGAGAAAACGGACAGAAATTTTCCACCTGTTTGTGTATACAATTGACCGCAATGGCGTTGTGTAGATGCGTGCTCGATTACCACATTCAGCGAGCTTTCATGCTTGTTTTATGAGCTAAATATTTGTTACTTCGCAAGTATCAAGTCTGAGGATAGTTATTTTTTGCAGAACTGTGAAATTATACGAAGAAAACAGGGATTTCTAGGGGTTTTTCATCCCATGCGTAGCCTGCTCATTTATCCTTACACCCCTCGCGTGGGTCTATTTTTAGCATGGCCAAGCGATTCTTGTGAACTTGAACTAGTCCTTGAGGGAGCGTGGGTGTCGACTGTCCAATTAGGCCTACAACCATGCTGAGCGCACTGTGATTTGTGGGCTGCATATATTGTAGGCCTATTGAGGATTTGTTTTTGTTGTTGTTTGTTTGTGTTTTTTGTTTGTTGTCGTCTAATATTCCACGCATTTCACGCCACGGAAAATGATATTAGAATCAAATGCAGTACTCAAGGTGCATGTATCTTGATGAGAAATATGAAAACACAAAAGTAAAAATAATTTTTTTTTTGGGGGGGGGGGGGGGGGGTGGTGTCACTCAATAAAGCACAATGATGACAACTATACATAATATTGGTAGATTTTCTGATGTTTCATGCATTAATACCTGAAATAAAATTCATTGTTTCATGCAAAAAACAAAAAACATGAAAATTGTGTAATCTTATGCAAATTAGCTGATTTAGATCACATCAAAAGCACTTTTTGATGACCCCAGTGAGCATGTGTTTTTTAGTAA
>JAWQFJ010003246.1:30149-55149 GCA_034096865.1 Theodoxus fluviatilis | reverse complement strand
GCCATCCACACCAGGAGCAGACACAGTGGATGGTGTGGACTTCGGACTGAAGCGGATCACCAAGAAGGTGATAGACCAGGCCCTGACCCAGCACAAGCGACATGTAGGCATGGGCATCATTGGTCGCTGCCTTCAGCGCAAGTACCGCAATGACTACATAGCCGACAACATCAAGAAGCAGATGGATGACCTAGAGGACCACAGGTGTGTGTGTGTGTGTGTGTGTGCATGTGTGTGTTTGTGTGTGTGTGTGTGTGTGTGTGTGTTCTTGTGTGTATGTGTGTTCTTATCCATGTGTGTGTTAAAAGCATGTATGTGACTGTGAGTGTGTGGATGTTTTTGTGTTCATGTGTTTATGTACATGTTCTTGTGGTTGTGTGCTTTTGTGCAATTTTCTTTGCATATGCATGCACTTGTATTACCATACATGCATATCATGCATGTACTTGTATTACCATACATGCAAGTCTGTTTCATTTCAGTGAACCAGTGTGCTTGCATGATTATGTGTACTTCTTTGTGCAGTTGGGCTGTTTATATCTCTGTGTCTTTGTTAATGTTTGCATGCATTATCAGATTCAAATGAGTTGGGCAGTGTGCTGCATATTACTCTGCTATACATTGATCATAGTGCAGTCTTACACAAAATATTGCCTGATTGCCCAGAGTAACGGAATGTATTGTTTGGGCAAGGAAACGTTGACATAGACCTGCTGGAAATGGCAAAATAGATTTCCTCAGAATTATTTTAGAATCCAAGCACACAATGGCATGAAAACTGTGTCAACACTTGCAGTATCAGCAAACAATATTATATTGCACACATGATCAGTGCTAAACACATTTTAAAATAAAGAACACTGATATTTGTTTGACTTGTATGATCACTGTGGTGGGGCAAACATTTTTGGGGCCAGTACATGTGAATTTTCAGTCTATTTGCCAAGACTGGCAAGTAGTCATGAGAAATTGTGTCAGACCCAAATAGCATGATTTCTTTCCAGGCCTTACTTCACCTACTGGGTGACGTTTGTGCAGTTCGTGATCTTCATCGTGTCGGTGGCTGTGTACGGAATTGCTCCCATTGGCATCGGGGAGACAGTCTACTCAGAAACAGTGAGTCTGTGGCAGCACTGTGTGTGTGTCATTTGATCTTGCCTGACCAGCAGTGTGCACATTTCATGCATCAGAGACAGGAGTCACGTTTCCCAGGACTCTATCATGCTAGCAAAGGCAATCCAAATGGAGTTTCTGGTCTTTTTAAGAATATGAATTCTGTAATCATATCGTAGTTGGTGTCAAAATTGGGCTCACAAAGCAGGTCGTGTCTGGTTTTGGAAACTGATTTATAACGAGAACTGACTGACTGGATGTTGTAAACAATTGCATCAATCACTGGAAACTGGAAATGCCATTTAGATTGCTTTTGCTTGCATATCGTAGTCCTGGGTATCCCACCTCAGACACCATGGCTGTCAGTAGTGGTACCCAGGCGTCAGCAGTGGTACCCAGTTGGCAGCAGTGGTACCCAGGTGTCAGTTGTGGTACCCAGGTGGCAGCAGTGGTACCCAGGTGGCAGCCGTGGTACCCAGGTGTCAGCAGTGGTACCAGGTGTCAGCAGTGGTACCCAGGTGTCAGCAGTTGTACCCAGGTGTCAGTTGTGGTACCCAGGTGTCAGTAGTGGTACCCAGGTGTCAGTTGTGGTACCCAGTTGTCAGTAGTGGTACCCAGGTGTCAGTTGTGGTACCCAGGTGTCAGCAGTGGTACCCAGGTGTCAGCAGTGGTACCCAGGTGTCAGTTGTGGTACCCAGGTGTCAGTTGTGGTACCCAGGTGTCAGCAGTGGTACCCAGGTGTCAGCAGTGGTACCCAGGTGTCAGTTGTGGTACCCAGGTGTCAGTAGTGGTACCCAGGTGTCAGTTGTGGTACCCAGTTGTCAGTAGTGGTACCCAGGTGTCAGTTGTGGTACCCAGTTGTCAGCAGTGGTACCCAGGTGTCAGTTGTGGTACCCAGGTGTCAGTAGTGGTACCCAGGTGTCAGTTGTGGTACCCAGTTGTCAGTAGTGGTACCCAGGTGTCAGTTGTGGTACCCAGGTGTCAGTAGTGGTACCCAGGTGTCAGTTGTGGTACCCAGGTGTCAGTAGTGGTACCCAGGTGTCAGTTGTGGTACCCAGTTGTCAGTAGTGGTACCCAGGTGTCAGTTGTGGTACCCAGGTGTCAGTAGTGGTACCCAGGTGTCAGTTGTGGTACCCAGGTGTCCGCAGTGGTACCCAGGTGTCAGTTGTGGTACCCAGGTGGCAGCAGTTGTACCCAGGTGTCAGTTGTGGTACCCAGGTGTCCGCAGTGGTACCCAGGTGTCAGTTGTGGTACCCATGTGTCTGTAGTGGTACCCAGATGTCAGCAGTTGTACCCAGGTGTCAGTTGTGGTACCCAGGTGTCAGTAGTGGTACCCAGGTGTCAGTTGTGGTACCCAGGTGTCCGCAGTGGTACCCAGGTGTCAGTTGTGGTACCCAGGTGGCAGCAGTTGTACCCAGGTGTCAGTTGTGGTACCCAGGTGTCAGTTGTGGTACCCAGGTGTCCGCAGTGGTACCCAGGTGTCAGTTGTGGTACCCAGGTGGCAGCAGTTGTACCCAGGTGTCAGTTGTGGTACCCAGTTGGCAGCAGTGGTACCCAGGTGTCAGTTGTGGTACCCAGGTGTCCGCAGTGGTACCCAGGTGTCCGCAGTGGTACCCAGGTGGCAGCAGTGGTACCCAGTTGGCAGCAGTGGTACCCAGGTGTCAGTTGTGGTACCCATATGTCAGTAGTGGTACCCAGGTGTCAGCAGTGGTACCCAGGTGTCAGTTGAGGTACCCAGTTGGCAGCAGTGGTACCCATGTGTCTGTAGTGGTACCCAGGTGTCAGCAGTGGTACCCAGGTGTCAGTTGAGGTACCCAGTTGGCAGCAGTGGTACCCATGTGTCTGTAGTGGTACCCAGGTGTCAGCAGTGGTACCCAGGTGTCAGTTGTGGTACCCATGTGTCTGTAGTGGTACCCAGATGTCAGCAGTTGTACCCAGGTGTCAGTTGTGGTACCCAGGTGTCAGTAGTGGTACCCAGGTGTCAGTTGTGGTACCCAGGTGTCCGCAGTGGTACCCAGGTGTCAGTTGTGGTACCCAGGTGGCAGCAGTTGTACCCAGGTGTCAGTTGTGGTACCCAGGTGTCAGTTGTGGTACCCAGGTGTCCGCAGTGGTACCCAGGTGTCAGTTGTGGTACCCAGGTGGCAGCAGTTGTACCCAGGTGTCAGTTGTGGTACCCAGTTGGCAGCAGTGGTACCCAGGTGTCAGTTGTGGTACCCAGGTGTCCGCAGTGGTACCCAGGTGTCCGCAGTGGTACCCAGGTGGCAGCAGTGGTACCCAGTTGGCAGCAGTGGTACCCAGGTGTCAGTTGTGGTACCCATATGTCAGTAGTGGTACCCAGGTGTCAGCAGTGGTACCCAGGTGTCAGTTGAGGTACCCAGTTGGCAGCAGTGGTACCCATGTGTCTGTAGTGGTACCCAGGTGTCAGCAGTGGTACCCAGGTGTCAGTTGAGGTACCCAGTTGGCAGCAGTGGTACCCATGTGTCTGTAGTGGTACCCAGGTGTCAGCAGTGGTACCCAGGTGTCAGTAGTGGTACCCAGGTGTCAGCAGTGGTACCCAGGTGTCATCAGTGGTACCCAGGTGTCAGTAGTGGTACCCAGGTGTCAGCAGTGGTACCCAGTTGGCAGCAATGGTACCCAGGTGTCAGCAGTGGAACCCAGTTGGCAGCAGTGGTACCCAGGTGTCAGCAGTGGTACCCAGGTGTCAGCAGTGGTACCCAGGTGTCAGCAGTTGTACCCAGGTGTCAGCAGTGGTACCCAGGTGTCAGTAGTGGTACCCAGGTGTCAGCAGTGGTACCCAGGTGGCGGTTGTGGTACCCAGTTGTCAGCAGTGGTACCCAGGTGTCAGCAGTGGTACCCAGGTGTCAGTAGTGGTACCAAGGTGTCAGCAGTGGTACCCAGGTGTCAGCAGTGGTACCCAGGTGTCAGCAGTGGTACCCAGGTGTCAGCAGTGGTACCCAGGTGTCAGTAGTGGTAGCCAGGTGTCAGCAGTGGTAGCCAGGTGTCAGCAGTGGTACCCAGGTGTCAGCAGTGGTACCCAGGTGTCAGCAGTGGTACCCAGGTGTCAGTACTGGTACCCAGGTGTCAGCAGTGGTACCCACGTGTCAGTTGTGGTACCCAGGTGTCAGTAGTGGTACCCAGGTGGCAGTAGTGGTACCCAGGTGGCAGCAGTGGTACTGAGGTGGTAGAAGTTGGTGGTGGAGCAAACCCAGGCAAAAAAAGTGTTCCATCCTTTTTTCCATGAGTTTTCAGTTAAATATGTACATTAAAGAAAAGGAAAGTTCAAGCCAGAGGAGAAAATAGAAGAGTTTAAAAGTTATAGCTTTGAATGGACAGAATAAATATTTATATGTATGTACTGTATGCAAAGAATATTTAAATGTTGATGCTTCTCTGCAACATGGAGTGGAATGTTTTTGCAATATATAGCCATTTTCCTTTTTTTCATTTTTTTTCTTTTTTCTTTTCTTTCTTTAAATTCATGCTGCTTTATGAAAAATTAATTCCTGGAATCAATAAATTTTATTGGGGAAAAAATCCGGAAGATCCAAAATCTAAGATAGCAGAAGATGGAGTAGTTTTTGCAACAGCATTTGGATTTTAGAACTTTGTCTTCCATAGCAATCATAATGCAAGAATGGTGGTGCCAGATTTTTGATTACCAATATCTGAATATCCACATGGTGGTCTTGTAGCATTTGGATAGCAGTAGAAACAGTCATGTACAAGGTTTATTTTTGTGTGTAGACATACAGCAGCATCTGTTGCTGTGTGCTTAGAGAGTGTGCATATGCACACTTATCTAGGGGAGGGGCAACCTAGTGTAATGCTGTGTTCAAGAGCGCTGGAAGTGCATCATGCTGATGCATGGGTTGGTCACTGTGTGTTTGCATGCGTGTCTGGTGATGACCAGGCATGGCTTTGAAGCTAGGGCCAGTGATGCAGTGCTGGGACAGGTGTTGACCAGGTGTTGCTCCATGTTTCAGGTGAGAATGCCCAACCTGGCAATGCAGCTGGAACACCGTCTGGAACGAGACAACCTGTGGATTGGGCCACGGCAGGTGTGTAACTCTTCTGTCCATAGAATGCACACTCAGTCCTGTCCAGGCCAGACAATGAAATATAAAGGAGAAAGGGAGGCAACTGTGTAATACAAGGACATTCTGCATAGCTGAATCTGACAGGTTTGGTTTCTCACCAGTTTCACTTTTGAACTGAGTTTTAAAAATATTTTTACTCTCTCTCTCTCTCTCTTTCTCTCTCTCTCTATTGTATAGTCTCAACTGGACACAAGATTGTATCATTTCTCTCTTCCTTTCAACACAGTTCCTCTGAAGTGATTATCTGCTTCCTCCTCTATTCACCAGCAGTTACCTCCCCTGTGTGTTAATGGCTGCTTTGTGCCAGTCTCAGATGTTGAGATTTTTCTCATCTTCCAATTGAAATTTCAAACACTGCAATACATTCATTTCTGACTACTTTACTTGACTACATAACCATGTAAAGATGTTCCTGTATTAATGTTTTTTGCGTGCATGAAGTATGTTAACTTTGCTATGTGTGTTGTTTATATCTGTGAATGTGTTTGTCTGTGATAGTCTTTCTGATTGACAATGTGGCTGTGTGAAGATATCAGACTGTGAAAATGTTGCCTCATGGAAGTGTAGGTGTGTGTACATGTACACATATGTACACATGCGTGCACTGTGTGCTGCAGGCGGACCTGATACACCTGGGTGCCAAGTACTCGCCCTGCATGCACTGGGACTCGGCACTCAAGACTGCTCTGCAGCTGGATCTAGACGAAGAAAAGACGTCAGGATGCTGCGTCCGCAACGACGGCTCAGGCTGTGCCCAGATGGTGGAGTCCAGATGCAGTGTGAGTTTTCCTGCTTGACTCCTTCCATTCTGCTTTTTTCCATCTTCCTTCCAGTGAACCCCCTGTGAGTTGGCAGGATCCAACACAACTTCTCCAAGCCACCTTGCCAGTTTGAGCAAGTAGACTGAAATTCATTTGCATGAAAGCTCTATTCACAGGCTTGAAAAAAGTATGTCCCACTGCATCACGCTAGTCAAATATATATCAGTGCCTTTTACTTTATAATCATGAATAGAATTGAACATGTATGCAATATCATTATGAGGGTCAGGCAAACGGTGTGTGTGTGTGTGTGTGTGTGTGTGTGTGTGTGTGTGTGTGTGTGTGTGTGTGTGTGTGTGTGTGTGTGTGTGTGTTTCAGAGGCTGCCTGCACAGTGGTGTCATTGTGTGTCAACACCATTTTCAAGCAGTTTTGTGCTTCCATTCTGAAATAAGTCGGAAGAATTTTTTTTGCTCGTTTGGGTAGTAGAACATTTGGTTGCCCTGGGCAATCTCCCCTGTGTTCAGGGTAAGAATGGACCTACCGCGTCTCCCTACACGAATCATAAGAGGCGAATAACTAGGGACACCGTGACTTGATAAGCATTTACTCTAAACTGTTCTAGTGATTTTCATAGTTGAATGGCCTTGCATAGCCTACAAAGGCTAATAGGCCGTAAAACACTATCCATTCATCTATCCATCCATCCATCCTTCCTTCCTTTCATCCATCCATCCATTCATCCATCCATCCATCCCTGGGCAATCAGGCAATTGCTTGTGTCGACCTCTGGTGGTAGGAATTGACCCACTGCATCGCTCTGTGTGCTTCATGAAAGGCAATTGCTTGTGTCGGACTCTGGTGGTAGGAATTGACCCACTGCATCTCTCTGTGTGATTCATGAAAGGCAATTGCTTGTGTCAGACTCTGGTGGTAGGAATTGACCCACTGTATCTCTCTGTGTGATTCATGAAAGGCAATTGCTTGTGTCGGACTCTGTGGTAGGAATAGACCCACTGCATCTCTCTGTGCGATTCAGGAAAGGCAATTGACAAGGGAATTGAGGCTTGACTTGCTCTTACTCTGAACTGGCTTTGTGCTTTTCATGGTCGGTGGTGGCCTCACATAGCATTCAAAAGCTGATAAGCAGAAAAGCTCCATTTATCTTTTCATTATTCATTTGTCTGCAAACTTATTTGTTGAGGAGTTGTGAACTGAGAGTTGTTTTCAGTAGAACATCCATTTGAACATCCACATTGTTCAGTGGAAAGTACTCAGTCTGTCCATCACTTTCTCCGTGTTTACCAAGTCTCCTGTGCTGATCAGTACAGTTGGTTGGCCTTTTCTGTTTCAGAACATCCTGTCTACTTTGGTGCGGTGGTCAGCAGGCAGTCCAGGATACCAGAGCCGGACGTCGGGTGCTGTGTGTGGACAGGACCCACAGTAAGTGTTGGTCTGTTGGGGTGTCCCCTTCTAGGGACAACTGTGTTCTCTTGCTAGGGTGGGGAGATGGACCCACCAAATGTGTGGGAGCAGTTTGAAGGTCCTCTGAATAGTTAGTCACAGCATCCAACTGAGAATCTCATCAGGTAGGTGTGTGTGTGTTAGTGTGTGTGTGAGTGTGTGTGTGTGTGTGTGTGTGTGTGTGTGTGTGTGTGTGTGTGTGTGTGTGTGTGTGTGTGTGTGTGTGTGTGTGTGTGATATGTTTGATTTTAAATTGTGGTTAGACATTCTTGTCTCATGTCTCTGCTCAAAAATGAGACAAAAATGTTTAACCACAATTTAAATCTTCGAACACATCACACACACACACACACACACACACACACACACACACACACACACACACACACACACACACACTCACACACACTCACACACACACACACACACACACACACACACACTCACTCACTCACTCACTCTGACTCTCTCTCTCTCTCTTTCTCTCTCTCTCTTCTCTCTCTCTCTCTGTCTCTCTCTCTCTCTCTCTCTCTCTCTCTCTCTCTCTCTCTCTCTCTCTCTCTCTCTCTCTCTCTCTCTCTCTCTCTCTCTCTCTCACTCTCTCACACATGAGCAATTCCAGAAAGGTGGCAAGATAAGTGTGACAGTAGACCTAATTAGTAAAAATCATCAGATTTGACTGAAATCAGCATATAATGTTAGAACAAACTGTATTTTATCATAAATTATGAATAAAAAGATAGTTTGCTATTTTGTGTGTGTGTATGTGAGCGTTAAAGTGGAAAAAATGTGAATGTTGACTAGTCACCGATGACATAAAAAACCCACAAATATCTGTTATTACCAAAAATGTCACACTAACTATTCTTACTATATTAGATGTCATTCCTAATGCAATAACATCCTGTAAAACAATTATATAAAAAAAACAATTGAATTTGGTAATTATAAAGCATTTTTAATGTCATCGGTGACTAGTCAACATATCCGTTTGTACACTTTCTCAGTAATTACAAAAAACAAGCAATACAGACACCAACTACTGTTTGTGTACTAAAAATGACAACATTTATTCACTGTAGCAAAGGTACAGCTTAAAATTCCCGTTTTGCAGCAATTTAATTGAAGAAATCAATTTTGTGTCATCAGTGACAAGTCAACACAGGAAACAGACTGGTCATCCTTAAACATAGAAAATGAACAGTGCAAGCAAAAAACACAATGATGTTCAGTTTTTCATTTCATTTCACTGTTGTTTAACATCTAGCTGACTGCAAGGAGCCATATCAAGACAGGTGATGTTCCTTTGAAAGCAACTGAATGGCAAGGAAGTTTGCATCGTCACTCTGACAGAGAGCGAACTTCCGGACTAAAGCATGCCTCGTCACTCTGACACAAAATTGTTTCATGTCATAACAAACCATCGTTCTAACCTTCTATGAAGACACGTGTTGTCAAACAGGTCAGAAATAGGCTTAATTCCTAAATGGGAAGTTACTCGTTTTCTAGCAACGGTAAGAGTTACTCCGCCCAATACTCAGTCAAACATGGCGACTTCCTTGCGTCGAGTATCTGAATTTCAAGCTTTTTTGAGAGATCGTGGTGTGACTGTGTCTGGCCAAAAAAAGACTGAACTAGCGGAATTGTGTGAGATTGCGAGAGGTATTAGCCTGGAGTTTGATCCCGATGGATTATACGAAGACAGAGAAGAAATCATTGTTGACAAACTGACCGACGGCGATGTGAAGTTACCGAACCCTTCACTTCATGCGGGTAGCAGCGACCTTTCCGCGTTGCCTTTTTTCAGTATGTTCGATGTGTTCACGTACCTTATGAGCACTTTAGACCATGCAACCGTACGAGATTTCCAAAAGTCAGAAGGATATACGATGATGACGGATGGATATGTGAAGGCGATGGAAGTTGTCTCATTTCCAGAACATTCCGAGTACTTTGCGCTGAAGGCACATGTGAAACCTAGAACTAGAGACAAAGATCCAGTAACAGGTGCAGCTTTCTACTACCCCTGGATTATCATGTCAACACTGGGAAACAGGACCAGAAGCTGCATCTTGTCAGCATTTTGCACTTGCAAAGGCGGGTATGTAGCCTATACTGTACTTTTAAAACTTTCCTGTGTGATATAGGTTAAGGTTTGTGTTGCAATGCACTGTGACTTAGTCACTGACCGATACAAAACAATACAGTAACACTTTATTGTATGTCAAATTAAAACATAAATTTATCTTTGGCTCATCCATGTTAAAACAAACAAACAAACACAATTGATTAATTTATAGATAACATAGTATAAATGTATAATTGTATAATGTACAGCAAGAGCCTATTTTTTGGTTCATCATCATCACCATCAGGTGTTAAAGTGATAGAATAGACCTAAAAAAAAATGGGGAAAAAATGCATGAATGGCATTTGATACTTTTAATCTTCTTCACTGCCATAATGTTAAACTGTGCAAGCTCAGTATTCAGGTTGTGTCAGTACTTTTATGCTAATGTTATGTCAGTACTTTTATGCCAATGTAGTCAAGACAACTAGTCTCACTACATTAGTACATGTGTGTTTCTATCACTGTATGTTTGTGAATTAATCGTGTATGTGAAATCATTATCATCCACATTAAATCTTATTTACATTTATTTTTGTATGTCACTATGTGTTACATTTTTATTGTTGCAGGATTGATGGCTGTTGTCGTCATGTCCAAGCAGCCCTGTATGAAGTCATTGATTTTAGGGATGACAACAAGAAGGCCAGTGTGACATCAGGCCCATGTTTATGGGTGAGACGTGCCACCGCGCACCAGAATGCTGTCCTGTTAACTGACATTGTAACAACCGCACACAAGGACAGTCGAAAGTAAGTCAAACAGTGGACGCTTTAACAAATGCTCTTAAAAATAAAATAGATTCAATTTCAACTCTTAACTATATAGTATCCTAGTGGTTGTGCAGCTCTAACATATTTGACATGTCTATAAGTCCATGGTTCAAACCCAGTTTTAGCACCATTACAAGGCACACACAAAATCTGTTTCTGGTAACATGACTAATAAATAGGGTAGGTAGTTATATTTTGTGTGTTTTTTTTGGTAGGTGTACACAAAATTGCGATGTGGGTTATGCACCTTCTGTCTGTTGTCACTTTTAAAACTGTTTTCATCCCATCCCAGAAAGAGATTTTTTTGTGTGGCCAAAACTAAAGAGCAAAATGGTCAAAAGTACGGAGGTGAGCAGAGGGCCAATTTCGCTACCTGTCTCAGAAACTTTGTCTCTCAAACTCAATCATGACCTCACAAAGGCTTCAAACTTGTTTTGCTGCATTCTGAATAGATTCATGTTTCTGGCAATGTAATGTTTGTGTCAATAAAAAATACTGCATGTTGAGTTATTTGCGTTTTTGTTTGAAAAATCGGGTGTTGGAAAACAGAGAGAGTGTTACATTTTCCACGAGTGTTAGTTTTCAAGCAAAAATTCACATACACAGAAAGCGATCTCAATGATCGTTTAATACCATGATTATACTTGGGACATTGTTCTTCATAGCAAACTTGCTGGAAAGCAAAAAAACATAACCGAGAATGATGAATTTGAGGAACAAAACGGGGGCAATCCGTACGCAACTATTTGCGTAACAATTGCTTGCGAATTTTAAACCGTTCACGTTTTGCAGACGACACCGTCATGCGTTGCGCAATCATCGGTAGAACTGCCGCAGCAATTGTTTTTCATGTTTATTGATTCGAAAATCCGAAATTTTTTGTTTTTACGCATAAAAAACAACATTTTAACAATCGTGGCAGAAATTGTGTTACCATTTTGTTTCGAACATTTTCAAATAAATCACGTTGCGGAAATATTTTTTCTGCGGGATGTCGATTCTTGCGCAGTCACGTGCCCACGCTATCATTGAGGATCGCGTGCAGTTGAAGAATGGATATGCCTGGGGCAAATAACGAAGGTAAGTTTGAGGTGATATTCCGTTGTGTACGGCCAAATGTGCCTTGTTTTGAGGGAAAACAGCTAATATCTGACGTTGTGAACATTATTTGTGTATAGTTAGTGTTGGTGAATACGAGATCGATTGTTCAGCTTTGCACCACTTTCTTCTCGGAACTGAAAACCCATCGTGTCTGTTCTTTTGATCGAAAAACGTACGTCGACTGTAAGTATAATTGATGACCCAGGGTGTAAGAGTTGCAAACGGATACAAACCATGATAAATTAACCATAAACTCGGTAGGTATACTTGATTTGCGATTTTTGACAAAGTTCAAAATGAAAGAAAACTCACAGGATCGGCAGATCTGATCTTGGCGCGTTTTTACCGAAAACGCATTTTGTTTGCAACATTACACACACACATTGTCACAGTCGTGGAGTTATTGTTATGTACGAAGAAAACATGCTTTATTTTTGAAACTGAAGGATAAATATACCCAGCAACTATTTCCTTCCTCATAAATTATTTCTTGGAACGTTCTTGTGAACTTGTCAAATTCATGTCTTCATTTTGAAGAACTTTCAGGATGTTCATAATTTTACACATTCAGTGCTAATCATCCAATGGTGTTATGTTAAGAACAACCACTGATAAACCACAATAGAGATACATTTGAGAATTTGGGTAGGTCAGTACATTTGTTTGACATTTAGCAACATTTATTAAAATAAAGTTCTGATTGAAAATATATTTTTTAACAACTACTGTTTGTTCATAACCTAACACCCTGGGTAAAGAAGCTGCTGTGTGTTATGTTAAGAACAGACTTGGAAAGTGGCACATAAACCCCAAATAACATCTAAAATGAAATGCCCTGTTGCTTATACATTACTTTTATCAGTACTAAGCAGAGAAAAACAAAGTTTATTTCTCATTTATGAGATTACTGAAGTTATGGTTTGTTCACAATCTAACGCAATTTTTGGGGGGTAAAGTTATGTACATTAAAATTTTCAACAACTTTTTTTGTGATTGTATACTTTTAACTTGCTTTGTGCTGAATGAAATGCTGACAATAAAAAGTGAGAAATCCTGTTGACCTTACTTTGAAAAATCAATTTGAACTCATGTGAGCATTTGTTCATAACCATACACAATGGATATGCTGGCTGAAGAAAGAGCTTTGTGTAATGTTGTGAACAGACTGTAAAATTCTACCCAACCTTCCAAAAGTACTAAATCTTTTGTAAAAGTAAACATCATCTTTTCTGAACACACCATGTTATATTTTCTCAACAAAAAACAAAGAAATTGATGATTATTTAATAAATCTAGGCAGTTCATAACAGTACGCAAAGGTTGGGTGTTAAGTTATGTACAAACACAGCATGTAGATATGTTTATTCTAATTTGAAATTTAGATTCTTGGACTTAATTTTAATTTTCTGTTGTTGCCAAAACATAAAATCTAACATAGAATTTGTTTTGAAAAATCAATTTGAACTCATGTGAGCATTTGTTCATAACCATACACAATGGATATGCTGGCTGAAGAAAGAGCTTTGTGTAATGTTGTGAACAGACTGTAAAATTCTACCCAACCTTCCAAAAGTACTAAATCTTTTGTAAAAGTAAACATCATCTTTTCTGAACACACCATGTTATATTTTCTCAACAAAAAACAAAGAAATTGATGATTATTTAATAAATCTAGGCAGTTCATAACAGTACGCAAAGGTTGGGTGTTAAGTTATGTACAAACACAGCATGTAGATGTGTTTATTCTAATTTGAGTAAGTACAGAGTAGAGTTGATAATTACTAAAATTAATGTCGGACAATGAGGTATTCTTTTGTGTTGTGCTGAAACATAGATTGTGAATTTTAATTGTATATGTTGCCATATGTCTGTTGCAGATCAACTGTCAAGAATGGCGACTTCGTGCAGGCAACGGTGTACGCGGAATCAGGAGTAGAGTCAAAGCAGTTTGTGGGATGTGTAAGTACAGAAATGAACTGAACCTCACTTTATTACCTAATGCAAAGGCGTTGCAGTATAGTTCCATATAATTTACATTCATTCATAAAATTTAATATTATGAAGTAAGGCACATTTTTTGGCGAACTTGCATGGTTTTAAATGTTCTAATGTTTGTCATCATTGTTTACAGGTCAAGCGTCTGAGGCCTGACAAAGGTGGGGTGGAGATTAGTTTCCTGAAGAAGCTAGGGGGGTCTTACCAGTTCCCAGACATTCCAGATGAGGCGCTGGTACTGCTGCAAGACATCTGTTGCGTTTTAGACGCCCATGTGGACAGGAGAGGGCATTATACTTTTAACATTTGATTTGACTACCCATTCTGAAATGTCAAGTTTTGGTCACATGGTTTTTTATGTTTTATGGCTCATTTCATTTAGCATTTGATATGCTTTTGTGTCCCAGATAATGACAACCCCAGTTTATCATAACTTTTTGTAAGAAAGTTGTTGTTTTTTCAAAAGTGAATATTATCAACTTCATTTTTATTGTTGAAGTTGCTGGCCCCACTTAGTGTGAAGGATGTAAAACTTCTTTGTACACTATGAAGTATGTACAGTGGAACCTGCAAATAGCACCCCTCCAATTAGCACCGTACATCTGCTAATAGCACTGTGTCATGTTGTACTGATTTGTCTTTGTCAGTCTGAATGAACCTGAATAGCACCCTACCTCCAAATAGCAGTCTTATTTTGGTCCCTAGGGGATGTATTGCATGATTGTATAGAACCCATTCACAGTAGCATTTTAAAGTGTTCCCTCAGCATTGTTTTAAGTAATTTCGGGTCACATTAGCTAACAAGCAGTACTCTGTACTAGTCTGAAATTTCAAGTTAGTTCTTTCTTGAATATTTGTTCACATGGTTTTTGATGTTTTATGGCTCATTTCTTTTTAAGTTTTAGCATTTGATATGCTTTCGTCATGGATGAGAGCACCAGTTTATCATAATCGTGTGTAAGAACAGGCCTTTAAAATATGTGTTTGTGTTGTACGTAAATTTGTGATTCTCCAGATTATTTGATTGTGATGTACTGACATTTGGGATTCTTCAGATTATTATTGTTTTTGTGGTGTAGTGTCCTTGTGATTCTGCAGATTACCTTTTTAGTGGTACGGTGAACTTCAAGTGAGGTTTTTATTGAGTGGTGACCTTGTAACTCTTCATTTTTGTTTTATTTATGGCTCTATAGTTCTCTTAAAACTCTTGCAATCCTGATGTGACAAATAGTGTTTGACTGGAATGAAACTTAGGACACCAGACAGTAACGAGTTCATTCTCACACTTTACTACATGTGATGTCATATCATGTTTCAGGAGTAAAATATGTTTCATGACTATTTCTTGTAATAGTAGTTTACTTTTATGTTGCTTTGTATGGTGTATTCATTTGGTAATAAAATACTGCTTCCATGCACTTTTTTTCATTGGTTTTGTGTTATGTTGTGAACAAATTTGTGTGATGTTGTGAACAAAATCTTATTATTTCATGTAAGATTACTGTGAAGGGTTTTAATAAGCATGGCAAGGGATGCAATTGTAGCTGTCTTCCTTATGCACCCTCTGAAACATTCTTCCTGATTCAGAATTCAAAATTTGTCACTTTAAAAAAAAGAAAAAAGTTTGTAACGGTGTAATGTTGTGAACAGACATTGATCAGAATTCAATTTTTGGGTTTACAAAGAGTGGATTCAAATATTTTTATTTTCTGATTTCACTTTTAAGTTTTCTGATGTCCACTGCTCAACTTGGACTGTGAGAATAAGTACATTGGTCCAACAGATGTGCTTAAATGGAAAAAATGTAACCATTTAAAATGGTCGAAAGACTTAAGTAATTATCTAATGATATATACATTCCCAGTGCCATTGCTTTTCTTTAAATATGTGTTTGTTACATTTAGAATACATCTAAAAACTGTTTAATACTAAAATTGACATATTTAATGCTTAAAGCATGACTTTCAATGAGGAATTGTGTTGTGGCGTTATGTTGTGAACAGACTCATTATTATATTTTCTAAAGTCTTTGTTTACTAGTTTTCAGTTCAAATTTGTAATGTGTATGACAGTTTTGACTCATGTGGTGAGTTCTCAAGATGTAATAACAAAGATTTCCACTTTTAAAAGTTTATACAGTGTGTGTTTGAAATGTGTGACGGCGTTAATGTTGTGAACAGACTCAACATCTTTTTTCAAAAATGCAACCAAACAAAGCATCATCTTAAATTTATGTGCTGGGTAGTTGATTCTCATGACAAATCCTACCATATTCATGCAAAACTGTTAAGTTTTCATAAAGTTTACTTTTAGGAACTCATGTAACAGCTCTCTGCTCACCTCCGTACTTTGACCAAATATATTTTGCTATCCCATGTGTTGTTGATTGAAATAAGAACAAACAAGAAAAACAAAGGTCACTGTAACAAGAACAATAATAAATTTTATTAGCATTTGCCCAGGGTGCTGTAAAGCTCAAAACAAATAATCTATACATCAATACATGGAAGTTTCTCACCAGTCATGCAAAATGCCATTATTATACTCACTTTGTGTGCGAGTGTGTTACTCAATATTTGATTATTATAAAATTGGTTTAAAATATTATGCGGTTTCACATTTTCCTGTTAATATTTACACTTATTTCAGCGTTTATTGATAGGCCTACTGCCGATTCATTTCGAGGTGTGGTTTTAAATTTATTTATACAGCAAACTGCCACTTTAACTCCTACCGCTAATCTACAAATAATTAAAAAATATATAATCCGCTCATGCAGCCATTCCTTTGTGACTGAAAGCATGTACAGAAACACACACTGTTGAACTTTGCGGTATTACATAATCACCGCAGAACGCAGTCTCCTAAAAAACTCCACACACGTAGAAACAAAGTTGTTCTCTCCATTGTATGTATGACGGAAAGATAAGCAACTGATCTGTTCTACTTCTAGGTATATTACTTGGTTGGCGTAAATGTAAATCAGGAGATCGTCGACTTTTTTTTTCTCCCCTCGCATATTCAAGCTTATACACATCTATATATAGACTTCCTTATTCTTTCTGTTATAATTCATTTAGTTAAAAAATATTATTAATTATTCATTTCCCCGGGTAACGGGAAGTGGGATTTTGCAAGCTTTGCTTAGTAGAAAGAAAGGTTACTTGCAAAGTGGTTTGTCAAAATTTGACAGTACAGAAACCACTGTTAGAATTTGATTAAGCGAAAATCGCACTTTCATTGGGATGACTCCAGAGAGAATTCTAAAGCATTTCATTCGACGAATGGCTCTCTCAACATGAATGCGCACAGATGCAATTCGCCGAGATCTTGTGACTGCTTTTTTTGATAAATTTTTACCCTTACTAAATGCAGGAATGTTTAATGTTGCCCCTTTTTGTAACAGGAGATGGCGGATGTTGAAACCACGATCAGCCATTATATCGTCATGCCTTTCGATGATGGTCAAAGGAAACTGGGCTTTTTTTAACTCATAATAACATCGATTTGCACCCACCTAGATTTGGGATAGAGAAACGTTATTGCCCCCACCTACGGATGGATCCACCAAGGTTGTTTTGCTGTGTTTGCCGGGTTGAGTTGAAAATGTTTTGTCGTTGAGCTAAAGGTTGAAATTGTTTTCAACTAGAAATTCTGGTACATCAATCACACATCCCTTGTTCTTGGATATTCTGAAAATAAGATTTGGAAGATTTGCTTTGGCAACACTTCTCGCGTAGGCCACTTTAGGAGTGGTTTCAAGCACTGATCACAAAAAGATTTACCCACAATATGAAAATGCGGAGCTGACATGGCTTTAGAATCCCGAAAAGATATGACATGTGTTTTGTGTCGAAGCCCTTTCGGTATTCGAAACCAAGCGTCAGCAGGAAGCATTTGAAAGGTGTAATCTATTGTAACTGGTTCATCGCCGAGGACCTGCATGGGGTCAGTTTATTGTCTCCATTCCAGGTGTTCACATTTTTGTGCAGCGTTCAATCCACTTGAAAAGTTTTTGGGAACAAATTTCTGGTTCGGGAATGCCTCCGTGTAGTCAAAACAATTTCTGTTGAAGCCCTGTGACTTATGAAGCCCAGCGACAGCCAAGCTTGCTTTGTTTTGCCATTGGCTAACATGTTTGCTTTGCAACAGTGTGACAAGGTCATTTCAGGTCGTCATCAACATGAATAGTTTGTTTGTGGGTGAGTTTGAGATGGTGGAGTTTGTCTGTTTATTTCAACAGTATGCCTCAGAGAGGTAGCTTTTCTGGAACTAAGTTCTTCACCTGCTGTTGTCGAAGCGTGACATGTGCATATTCTGTTTGGTATATTCAGGCTCAGGCAGTTGCCACACACATTCTGCAAATGAGACAGAAACCATTATTATACTTATTACAGCAAAAATAAAAAAAAATACAACTAATATTATAACCTGACCTTCATTGGTTTGTGCTTGTGCAGACCACTTCGTCCTCTTCAAAGGTGTATCAGACAGTCGCAGGACACCTCAGTGATGGCATCGGTGGAGGACTTCTCAAAGACGTGAAAGAAAAACGCAACCAGACGCCTGGCATGTTGCAGGGTTTCTTGGGGAGGTTCAGCACAAAAGATATCCCTTTTTGACGCACCTCACCTGTCTTGCCACAACTCCATAGAACGAAGTGTGGATTCTTAAAGGATCATGGGTGGTTGATGAGATGGACTGTGCTCAGAGTATTTGAACAGTATAAAAATATACTGACGCAGACTGTAGCATCGATTGAACGAGAGACGAAACGAGGCGTCAGCGCCATAACCAAAAAAGTGGGTCCATGAGGAAAAGGTACTTGTAACTGACCTCAACAAAAGGAAAGTGCTTACATTCGAACCAATCTGAGAACACAGCAAATGCCTTACTAACGGATAGTTCCCTTTGTGAGAAATCCTTGCCGCAGCAATTAAAATTTCGTCAAGACAATGAAGAAAAAGCTCTCAAGTTGTTTCATAAAGCCACCGTTACAGTCTAATTTGTGTGAAATGACTTTTCGACAAACAGGTCTGGTCATTTCACCCAGACACCATTTCTTGGCAGCCAGCCCAGATGCCCATTTGAATGTGAAGACAAAGACTGTGGTACATTCTTGGTGGCAGGGAAATGCTCATTTAATTTAGAAATCACCAAACCTAAGATTGATTACCGACTACTGTGAGGTGGAATGAAAGGCAACAGTCCGAGTGAAGCAACACATGACTCTACCCACCAAATGCAATTCAGATGCGCGTCACTGACACAGAAAATGCTCTTTGCGTTTAACCAAAAACAAAAGGGAGTATGAGACAGTTGAGGTCCATTTTGATGAGACTTATTGGGAAAAACTGCTGTCTACAATGAAGCAGTTATGGGGAAAACACAGTTGTTCCTTAACTGAGGCAAAAACTGCGCATTGTTGTGTGACCAATCATTCAGCTTGTAACATTGTGGTAGAGAGTTTTATGTTTGTTTACAAAACATTTTGAAACATGAATAATGTTCATGAATAAATAAAAATAGAAATAAATTAAATAAAATGACTAAAAGGGTATAGGCCACGGTAACCCGACCTACCCTATTCTGGGGTGCCGACCCTACATCTTTTTATTGAAAATGTTGAAGTTTTTTTTTAAACAAAGTTGTGGGTTGAGGGAGAGATCGCTCAGTCTAATCTTGATCAGTGAGCTAAGGTACGATCGTCAGAGGATCCTAGGTTGCGCTTTGCTATATAACCTGGTTTCCAGCCAAGGGAGAGCGGAACAGACAGTTGGAATCGTCTGAGTTTACTTTAGAGATAAATCGGGGTAGTGTTGTGTGATTTGGACTGTAGAGGGGAAGGGTTTTGTGATTTGGACTGTGGAGGGGAAGGGTTGTGTGACTTGGACTGTGGAGGGGAAGTGTTGTGTGATTTGGACTGTGGCGGTGAAGTATTTGGTGTTTGGACTGTGGTGGTGAAGTGTTGTGTGATTTGGACTGTGGAGGGGAAGTGTTGTGTGATTTGGACTGTGGAGGGGAAGTGTTTTGTGATTTGGACTGTGGAGGGGAAGTGTTTTGTGATTTGTGCGGTGGAGGTGAAGGGTTTTGTGATTTATGTAGTGGAGGTGTAGGGTTTGCGATTTGTATTGTGGATGGGAAGTCGGTGTGTGGAATTGTTTCTTGTGTCCCTATGTGCATTAAATCCTTGGTTATTCATTTATCCTTGCTTGCGTGGTCTGTGTCGTGTTTGTCTCACCCCAAGTAGCGTGCTTTCCCTTATAGCGTCAAGGGTTTGTGTGTACTACCCACCACCAAAAAGCAGCTCTTGACATAAGGGAATATCCGTTGTCTGTTCACACACTTATTTCCAAGTCGAGTATTTTTTATTTGGTTTCCACGAGAGAAAAAAAAGTTATTTAAAAAAAAGTTATTGCCTACCTACCTACCCTATTTTTTTTGGCTATGTTACCTTAACCACACCATTTTTTTTTTTTGCCTTATCAAAATCATGTACTGATGTAGTGTTTTGATATGAGTATTGATTATTTATGACATATTCTTTCAATTGTAAGGATCAATTGCTTATTTATTTGTATTTAACAAATAAGGATCAATAGACATTGGTTAAAGATAGTTTTCAAGTCTTAATATTCCAGAAAAGTATCAAAGGATTCATAGATATTGCAGAACATATTGAAATTTAGATTTTTTTTAAATATTAAAATAATTATTTTACAGCGTTGCCTATTTAATTTTAAACTAGGGAATCTCTCTCTCCCCATATATATATATATATATATATATATATATTTTATTTTATTTTTAATTTTAAATAACGATTAAGATCTTGAGCTATTTGACTGATTTCAGAAAGCTTACAAAAGAGTTCCTTTACAATAGAAATGTAAATAACTTTCAGCTGATATGCAATATCACTATATTATCCAAAACAACACAGATTATATGTTCGAAAAACGTACCACTTTTTCATATATACATATATATTGATGGTGGTGGTGGTATTTAATTTTAACTTGTGAAATGTTTTACCTGTAAATCCACTGGAACAGTGTCACCTGAAAGTCTAGACATCTTTGGAGGGGGTGGTGCTGATCTCTCGGTGGGGAGTTTTCTTTTTGTTGAGTTGCCAGACTTATCGGCACTGACAGGATCAGGGTTCTGTCTGGTAGGTTCGCCATCCACAAAATGCTATAAAAAAAAGAAGAAAAAAGAGAAAGGTAAATAAATAATAATAAAATAAACACAAGCAGGCAATTGTAATCTTAACGGAAGACTCTGGCTCACTCTTAATACTATAGTAATACACACATACAACCCTACATTGCAACACATGCATACACTCAGTTATATGGTTCATATGCACTCACTCATCACAAGCATACATGTACTTATGTAGTGATGTACACAAGCATGCAGTCATTCAAACCACACCCACACAAATGCTTTGTACACTGACTCAGTAGGCTGCAGGCATGCATGGCACTTATGTACATAAAACAAAATCCTTTTAAGTAGTGTTACAGTACACATTCCACCTTTTCACAAGCTAATTTTAATAATAATAAAAATTAAATAAATAAAAAACGAAGAAAAAGATCAGCTGAAGAAAATTTGGCAAACCTGCAGTTTAGAGGCGGGTCCTGCTTGTTGCCGGTTTTCATGCGTTTTAATGAGTTTATCGCTCAAATACAATTATACGCTTTAAATACAATCATACTTACACTCATACACACACATATTCGAGCCTATGTGCATTAGAATTAACTCACAATTTAATGCCGAAGTGACCGATCGTCACAACACAAACAGTACATGGCGGCCATGACGCTCTGCGACAGTCGGTCATTTCGGCATTAAATTGTGAGTTAATTCTAATGTACATAGGCTCGAATATGTGTACAATGTGTGTAAATATGATTGTATTTAAACCCAATAATTGTATTTTAGCGAAAAACGCATTAAAATGCATGAAAACCCACAAGCGGGACTCGCCTCTAAACTGCAGGTTTGCCGAAAAATTTTCGTAGGGAGAGTGCACACGCAATCTTGAATAGATCTACGTTTTATGTCTACACACACAACACACACACATAATAGTTTTTAATTAAAGTAAGGGTAATAATTGTAAAAAAAAACAGCTGTTTCGACTTACTTGGGAGCAAACATACATCCATCGCCGTATGTTGTCGACGTTGAGTTGGGAATGCGGGCGACCACACGCTTTGATCCATCGCAGACATTTATCTCTGTTGTGGGTTCTTGTCGGTTTAGCAAACGGGAAAAAATTGACACCAGGATATCGGTCAGGATACCTGCTATCTGCATTGCAAGTGCCCCAACTACAGCGTTTTACCATACTGTAATAAGCTTGAATTACACAAAATCCGCGCCGATTATAACACACGCTCTTCTGTGTCAGACTGACTGGAAATCTTGAAGTTTGACTGTGCTTCAGGAACCGTAACTCGTATCCAAGCTTGCAGGATTGTCTCTCTTTTTTATCGGAATAATTCCTATTGAGTCAACCCCCGCTGGACATTCGGGTTACATTCTTCAGCTCGGCCCGAATTTCAGATTATCTTAATAGTTGCACTGCTCATGCCCTCTGTCATCACAATGTGGACTCATAAAAATCAGATTCAGATGCATATGTGAAGACAATGCCAGCTCACCGATTCAAAACGACACACAGCAAGACAAAATGTCATCTATTGCAATAATGTATTAAGCTACAACCACTGGGCGATACAAACGTATAACCGCAGGAATTCTCTGAGTCGACACAGCCGTTAAGAATAGTCAAGTCAAATGCAACACACAGTTCCAGTAGGGATTTGCCAAACCCATTAATAGTTCTATCGGATGATGACCGTATATATCGTCGAGTGTACAGGAGCGCATATCACCCAAATAATTGTCATTAGTAGTGTTCATGGACCCAGTTCTTGGGTTGAAGTCCCACAAAGAAGTAACGAACAATTGCTGAAAGCTTTTGTCATCTCTAATATGCAGTTACTTAGGATGTCTAGTCCATTATTTTCATCTCTGCGTTCATAATACGGGGCGCCGAACGGCGGGAGGTATAACTTGAACATCAGGACATCTCTTTCCACACCAAAAAGCTCCTTGCACACTTTAAACACAAATATGCTTTTATACTACACATCAGCAACTCGAAGAACCGTGCCATAGACTGGGGGATTAAACTAACTACTCCTCCAGATGGACGACCTCTAACTGAATTTTTTTTAGCGGGTGATAGAAACCAATTGTAATCGGGTAAGCAGTAAGACAGGCCTATGCTATACACAGAAGTTTCACAAAAACATGAGAAAGTTGCAGTTTTCAATAATTCAATGAAGTCGGGTTCATCAAATTTGGAAAGTAAACCTTCAGCATTCCATACCAAAAGGCGAAAGGAAGTGGAAAGTTTGGGATGGATGGATTGAGTTTTACGATCTATTAGCCTGTGTAGGCTATATAAGGTCATTAAACACGAACATCTCAACAATTTAGGGAAAGCGCAAATTAAGTCACGATGACCCTAGTTATTCGCCTCTTACGAATCGTGCAGGGAGACGCGGTGGGTCTATTCTGGTCCCCAACCCACAGGGGCGGAAAGTTCGGGAACAGACTCATGCACATCACCATAGTTAGTATCTGTCTCCGGGCCTATGCCTCCCCCCTATCAGCAGGTGCAAGAGCTGCTGGTTGTAGCAGCTGGGGCAGCGGAGCGTGTCAGCGAGCGGCTGCGGTCTGTCGGCGCACGTCGCCCCTCACGGTGCAGAACGCAGCCCCTACACAAAGCGCAGAATCCTTCTTCCTATGCTTTCTGTATTTCTTCCCACGGTCGAACTGTCAGGTCTCACAACGCGCCAATCCTCTTGGCCTTGAGTTCTTTCCTCTCCTATAAGATGGCTATTTTGTCGGTGGACTCACTGACGCAAGCTTTGATCGGTCGGGTTTTTTTCCAGCTGTGCGCCTTCCCCCTCGGTCTGCTCTGGTGATGTGATTAGCGAGTAGAGGGGTGGAGGCACGTCGTTCACAAGCTGCACAAACTTTGTTTTGCAGTCCTCGCAATTTCCCATGCTGTCGTCAAGAGAGAGAGAGAGAGAGAGAGAGAGAGAGAGAGAGAGAGAGAGAGAGAGAGAATCTGAATCTGAATCTTTATTTCGGGCGACGACCTATCAAAATACATGTTTAAAATACTCTCAGAGAAGATCACGTGAGATCTTTACAGTAGAACAGTTACAATCAATACTTTGATAACAAAATTATATCACATCAAGCGAACATTATTTTAGCAACGAGGTTGACGTTAATATAGGACAGTTAGTGTACTGAGACCAAATAAAACTACGTTGTAGAGTATAGAAGGAGTTCCTGACAGGTGATTATTTTAATCATTTATAGGTTAAAGGATGGGTTACATAGAGTTCTTTCGGTAATTTTTTTATTGCGACGGTTCATACTGTAATATATAAACATTGCAACATCGCGCGTTTTACTATTTACATCGCTTCCATTTAATAAGTGCGTTATATCATTTATGTGTGTTCTTTGCAAATGTTTTGCCACGTATTTTCCTCTTATATCAGAACACAAAGGACAACTCATAATACAATGTGTCTCGTTCTCAATCTCGTTACAGAATGGACATCTTTCATCCTGATCCAGCTGTGCTCTGGGTCGTACATTGTGTTTAAACTCGTTATTACGAAGCCTGAAGCGTATAAAACAGTCTCTGAATTTTTCTTTAAATGTTGATGCAGTTAAGATAACTTTCGCGCTGAAACGTGTTTTCAAATGATCGGTACAAAGCAAATCTATCACTGCCGTTTATCTTGGCTGTCCACTCCTGTCGAAAACAGTCCGTAGCATTTGCTGCAGGGTTCGGAGGAAACCAGCATTTTCCAAAATATATCTGAATCCGTACTGTGATAAACATTTTCCCACCCATTTTACCCAGTCATACTCTTCTGGTACTTTAATGTTCATCATCATGAGATAAGTTTGTTTTGGAAGTCTATTTTCGGGCATTCTGCATATCTTCAGCGAATACTTTACAGCTTTTATCAAAGCATTGATATAGAGGTGATATCTTGCCAGTTCTCCATAACACATTGTATTAGAAGATTTCATGTCTAAATTGAGAAATCTTTTGCACGCAAAATAATGTGCTTTTTCCACAGTTTGCTTTTGGGTTAGTCCCCATAAATCTGATCCGTACAAAACAGACGGTTGCACCTAAGCATCAAATTTGTTTTACTACGGTTGTGTTCATGGTATGCAGATTCCATTTTGTCTTTAAAAACTGTACAATCTTTTGTTTGGCTTTTGTCACTTGGTATTCCAGGGCAGCAGAGATGTAAATTTTGTTGTAAAAAGAAACCCCAAATACCTGTAACTATTTACTACCTCCAGTTTTGTATCCCCAATCATCCATTTTTCTCCCTGAGCAAGGGATTCTCCCCTTCTGAATACCACAACTTTTATTTTTTGTTTATTCACAGTGAGGCCTAGTTTTCCTGAAATCTTGTTCAGGTTGACTAATTGGCACTGG
>JAWQFJ010003246.1:25149-27649 GCA_034096865.1 Theodoxus fluviatilis | reverse complement strand
TACACCGAAGCTGCACACGTGATGAAGAGAGAAGGGCGAAGTGTTTTCAATGGAAGACTGCGTCTGTCCCTAAAAAAGCACACACGGAAAACGATGAAAGCCACATCCTGCTCACGGAGGAAACTGAAGCGGGTGGATGAGGTAGGGCTTTAACGTGGTTCTTAGGACGTCCTTCACGCATCATTAAATAAAAAACGCCCTCTCCCTCTCACCCCCTACCCCAACCCAATCCGAAAGAGTACTCCTTCCCCCCGCCACCACCGCCACCACCGCCACCACCCCCACCACCCCCACCACCCCCACCACCACTCCTCCCTTCTGTGTCGCATCTCCCTGAAATGTTGCTGGATTGGTTTTCACAAGCCACCCAGCCAAGACAGCCCCTATCATCGCTCTCCACACTTACAGTCCGAGAGCCCTCCAGAACGCGGGTGGTGTAGCAGCATCTCTTCACTCCACCAAAAGGTTTGCACTCAAGCGACTCGAAAGCAACACTTGAGGGACCAGAGACCCGTTTCGTTTCGAAGGGTTTGAGAGAATATAAAAATCCTCAAAAATGAGCGCTCACAGCGAGAGCTGACGAAGCCCAAAGCTTTCCTCCTACAATGCATGAGCGCTCATTATTTTGGTCACAATATCTTTTGAAACGAAACCCGCCTCTGGTCGCGCGAAAGATGCTCACGGACAGCCTGTGCAAAAAAAAAAAAAAAAAAAAAAAAAAAACTCAGCTGCAACGTCTGACGCGTCACTGACACTTGCCATCAATAGAGACGCCGGAAATCACACCTGCTTCAGGTCGAAGCCCAGCCTTAGCTTTTCCTCTGGAGTTCACCCCAGTTGCTGCCTTTGTGGGCGAAGGTGGTGAGGTAGTGTCTCGGGCCTGAATTAGTCTCCGCGTCTGCTTTCCGTGGAAGTGAATGATCAACCCCGTCCATCTCAAAATCTTCCCTCGGTGCATGCGTGATGTATTATGGCCTTTTTTAAAACTGTGTTTTTGTTCTCTTTATTCAGTTGTTTTTAGCCGTTGTTGTTGTTGTCTTGGAAGGCTACAAGCCTTCATACCTTCTTACTATCTTGTGTATGTTTTCATCTAAAGCTCGGATTTTTTTCCAATAATTTTAACTTTGAAGTTTCTCATTATTTTCGTGAACTAATTCGCTGCACCGCCTGAGATACGAGCACTTCTAACACACAGGCTGTGGTATGGAATGTGCAGGGCGTGGGAAGGGAGAAGGTCGGAGGGGAATAATGGTGGGAGTAGAGGGTTGGGTAGGACTCATTCTGTAACTTGATGGTCTCTGTATAGAATGGGTGGGGCTAAGATGGGAATGAGGGTTGGGGATGGGGGCGTGGGGAGTGGGGGGTAGAGGTGGGTGAGGATGGGAAGTGGGGTGCGGGGAGTGGAGAGTGGGGGGTGGGTAAACAAGAAAAAATGTGTTGTCGCTTGTGAGAGTTGATGGCGTTTACATGAATGTTTCGCTTTTGAGAGTGGATGGAGTTTACATGAATGGGTCGCTTTTGAGAGTGGATGGAGTTTACATGAATGTGTCGCGTTTGAGAGTGGATGGAGTTTACATGAATGTGTCGCTTTTGAGAGTTTGTGGAGTTTACATGAATGTGTCGCGCTTGAGAGTGGATGGAGTTTACATGAATGTGTTGCTTTTGAGAGTGGATGGAGTTTACATGAATGTGTCGCGTTTGAGAGTGGATGGAGTTTACATGAATGTGTCGCTTTTGAGAGTGGATGGAGTTTACATGAATGTGTCGCTTTTGAGAGTGGATGAAGTTTACATGAATGTGTCGCTTTTGAGAGTGGATGGAGTTTACATGAATGTGTCGCGTTTGAGAGTGGATGGAGTTTACATGAATGTGTCGCGTTTGAGAGTGGATGGAGTTTACATGAATGTGTCGCTTTTGAGAGTGGGTGGAGTTTACATGAATGTGTCGCGTTTGAGAGTGGATGGAGTTTACATGAATGTGTCGCTTTTGAGAGTGGATGGAGTTTACATGAATGTGTCGCGTTTGAGAGTGGATGGAGTTTACATGAATGTGTCGCTTTTGAGAGTGGATGGAGTTTACATCAATGTGTCGCTTTTGAGAGTGGATGGAGTTTACATGAATGTGTCGCTTTTGAGAGTGGATGGAGTTTACATGAATGTGTCGCTTTTGAGAGTTTGTGGAGTTTTACATGAATGTGTCGCTATTGAGAGTTTGTAGAGTTTACATGAATGTGTCGCGTTTGAGAGTGGATGGAGTTTACATGAATGTGTCGCGTTTGAGAGCGGATGGAGTTCACATGAATGTGTCGCGTTTGAGAGTGGATGGAGTTTACATGAATGTGTCGCGTTTGAGAGTGGATGGAGTTTACATGAATGTGTCGCTTTTGAGAGTGGATGGAGTTTACATCAATGTGACGCGTTTGAGAGTTAATGGAGTTTACATGAATGGGTCGCGTTTGAGAGTGGATGGAGTTTACATGAATGTGTCGCTTTTGAGAGTT